>JABCRI010001319.1:0-64903 GCA_015143295.1 Tetracentron sinense
GAAAGTGCTCTTGAAATGATTGGACGAGCGGACCCCAATACTGAAACTTCTAATATGGTCCTAACAAGAAAGATATTGGAAAGGCCCGAACAGCCGATCGATTTTCCACGACTCCAACAACCGCATCCTACTCGTGCGAAAATCTTTGTCTAATTTAAAATCAACGCACAACGAAAAATGTTGTATATGATTCTTTGTTCAAAGATGAGTTTGAAGAAGGATGGAGAGGGATGATTGAAAAATATGATTTCATGAAAATTATTTTTAAAAGGTTGTAATAATGAGCGGCATCGTGGGTTTCCGATTTATGTGAAAGACTCTTTTTTGGGCAGGAATGTCAACTACACAATTAGTGAACGTATGATTCATTTTTTTGATAATTATTTGCCTTTGAAAACAGTTTAAAACAATTTTTTTAACACGGCAATGCGTTTAAGGATATAAGGGTGAAAAGGAGAACCAAGCGATCTGATTCTTTCAAAGGAATGTATATGTTTAAGTCCCGTTATGATATTGAGCAACAATGTCCTAGAGCTTTATACCAATGCAAAATTTAAAGAGTTTGAAGAGGAGTTGAGAGAAAAGATGTATTGTGAGAAATTTATCATTAAGGAGGAAGGCTCCATTTGCATATATAAAGTTGTTGAAGATGTAAAAATTGGAAATGTGGCTTTGCAATGTTTATTTCAATTAAGTGGAATTTGAAGTGAAGTGCACGGTCCTTTTATTTGATTCAGGGGATTATAATGTATACACTCTATGTTAGAGTTCACCAAAGAAGATAAAAGATATTCACCCCCACCTACATTTTACATCGATGAGAAAACATAAATCGCAACTAACTTTTATTAAAAAGTACTCGATATTGGGGGTGGTCAAATTGCATCACCAACTATACTAAAGTTGTTCATGATTTAGATGGAAGTTACAATGATTGCAGGGTATGTTGAAGAGAGTTGCAACATTATGATATCGAATTTGGTTATTAAAAAGGATCCATTACTAGTCTGGATCTTGTGTTGGAGAAAATCCAATCGAAATCAGTCCTGCCATTTGCTTCGCCAAAGTTTTGCATGACAGGAATATTAGTATCAACAACCACTGCAAATAGGTAATTAGTCTCTTAGCCGTTTAATACTCTGCCAGCCACTATTTAATCTAAAGGATCTACCTTACGCGAAAGTATTATGAATTACACGAAGAACCACCAAAAAAGTATTTCATTTTCTTTATTTTAGGCAAATAGTTCCGTCGTTCAACGTGTTACTTGTTTCTTAATTATTGGTCTTGAAATATTACCATTACAGATCGTCATGAGCTAATGAAGCTTCACCTACTTCAAGAGCGACAACCACATGTTCATGAGAGTTGTAACACAAGAGACCATAAATGTTAATGGTTTTTAATTTATTTGATAAAGTCTTTGCTGACAGTAAATATAATTTTGTATAACATAGAATTATTTTATGGTTACACTGTCTATGTAATGCGAATTTATTGTGAACTGGGCAAACCTCGGCTAACTTTTTGGGAAGGTGACTATAGTTTTCACTCCGGCTTTGGAACCCAGAGAGCGTAAATATTATGATTGTCCCTTTGCTCGACCAATCACAGGTAATTAATCAAGTTTTTGTAAGTATTCTACAACTAACCTAATTTGCACTGTTTGTTGAATATTTTTTTTTAAAATAAATTTTCTTTTTTACATAGACCTCCTTTAAACTCAGCTTGGATGGGTGGTTTATAGCAGGAAAAATCTAACTTTGCTTGAAAATGTCACACGATTACTTACGGAAAAAAATATTACGTTTATCATTCCACTCATTGACTAATCGTCACTTTTGGCTTCTTTTGTGGTGTAGGGAGTTAGACCTCAAGCTACTCAATATGTAGAACACTCTAATTTTTGCCAGATTTGAAAGCGACCATTTTAGTAGAGATGAGAGAAAAACGGTTATATCCTTAGAGTATTGGAATTATCATTTTTCGGATTCCCATAACCTAAGAAAACTTTTACTGATTTGAATTAACCAGATTGCTATAGATTTGAATTTTAAGCAGAATCTACCATATCCTGAGAGTATGACTTACCTTTAGGTTTTATATCCTTGAGAGTATGGATACCAGTTTCGAAGATGGTGAAAAACTTCATATCTGAGATGTATTGGCTTATCCAGATTGCATAATATTTTATTTGGTTCATGTTTAATACGAATTTTAGTTTTATGTTAGTTCATTTGTTTTGAAAAATAAAGATGCGTCATGGTTCTATGTCCATGAAACTTTAAGGATTCTACATCTTGAAGTTCAGGTTTTAACTTTGGAAGTATCCACCCAACCCTAATTTGTACTGTTGCAATATTTACTTTTTTCGGGCACACTGCCAGAGAAGGTTGAGTAAATCAGGAAGAAGCCATAGAGCTGGATTCATTAACATAAATTACCACTGGCTTCTATTTCTTCTTCTACCCTGGAGGAAGATCCTGCCCGAACTATTTACTGAGGAACAAGTGTCTGGATATGACCTATAGAGTGCTAAACAATACTATTGTTATGAGATGCACATGCATTTTTTCCCATCATATTTACCTAAGGACCCTACGAAAGTCGCGAAAGTGATGGTGTTTTTTTTTATGGCCATACATTGATAGCACTATTTCAAGGCTTAGTAGCAGCTGAAAGAGGCCACTCATATCATCTGGGATTAATTGCTTGGTAGGACCTAAAGCTTGCGAGAATTCAGCATTTTACTGTCACGTACAGCTCTTCGTCTGTATTAATTGGACTTGGTAGGACACAGCTTGTAGATTCACATGTTGAATGAGTACCTGAATTTGGACTAGCATTAATTTTGGGTTCCCTTGCTAGCAGGAAAACTCCAAAATTTCCCTCTACCTTCCCAAACCCCATAAACATAAGGCGTTAGAGTCCCAAATTGGAGTCTCCCAATTCGGCTCCACCAAAATTGGGCGACTATCACAACCCGTTAAACAGGTTTGCATGCTTGACATTTTGGGGTACCTACCGGCAATCTTTTACATATTTGGCTACCTACGTAGCTTCGCATTCTGGTGGCATCAATTCATCTCAACCACTTTAAGGATTTGCAGATATTAACTGTGTATAAATCTTGATGTCCTCAACAAGTAATTAACCATTCCATACCAAAATAACATACAAAAAGGTTTGGTAGAATCAGTCGACGTCAAGCATCAATTCATACCAAAAAAATTAACATTAGTGAAAAACATGGTTCAATATTCCATCCCAGTTCTCACGCAGGATTTTCAAGTAAAAAGTTTTAGTGCAAAAAACAGCAAATGAAAACAAACGAAAATCCATTTAGCAAGACGAAATTTGGATTCAATTCGTTCAAGTCAATCTTGTATACACAAATTTCTGCATATAATCAGAGTCCATAGTCACACCTAATAACAGCTTTTCCCGGAACCACTAATAGGTTGTCCTAACGCCTCTGCATATTTCATCATAAAACTGATAAAATTCTGACATTGCTTGCCCTGCTAGTATCAAATTAATAGATCATCAGTATTCATTTTATAATTATTTTATAAAACATTCATACATTAATAATTTACCCCTTCGCAATGCATGAATAGTAGTCTTGTTTAGGGTTGACCATCAGTTTTTGATGTCTTTACAACACAGGGGGCAACCCCACAGTCCACAAAGCTTTGTTGGGCAACTTTGAGAATTACTTCTAATTGATGATAAAGACATTTGCCTATCCAATTAAATAGAAATAAACAAATAAATTCCTAATTAGTGTAAAATAAAAAGTAAAGATGAAATATTAATTACCTTTAAGTTTGGGAATTACTTAGATTTATTTTACACATAATTAAAGGGAAGATTATGAGGGTATTCTAATAGAATTACAACTCCTATATTTGTGCTTAACTTTGTGTCCTCCTCATCCACCCAAAAAGAAAAATGATTAAATAGAAAATGAGGCATGCACAGTAGTCACAACAAATGAGATGCACCACCAACAAGGTGTCATTATACAACTATTTAGAAAAGAAAAGAAAGTTAAAAGATAACTAACCCTACCACTAGAAAGATATCAGGTTGAAAATAAAAAAATATGATTTTTTAGTAATTTATGAATGGAGAAATCTCAAAAAAGTGATGAGAATTAAGAATGCATTTAAGGAACACAAGAGCCTAATCTATTATATACCCTTATATGTGATAAGACTTAAAAATGTTAAGACAGTTGAAAAGTGGCCCAATATGCAAGTGCTGCACCTTAGAACAAACCCTCAGTGTGCTTTACTTTTCCGTTTCTCAAGTTTGATTGAATGGAAGCTAACAGCACACCTACAATGTCACGATTGCGTGTGGAGTGCCATCCAAATGGGCTACAAGCTAGCTCTGCAACCCCTCCTCCATCATTGGCTTTCGCTCTTGTTTAGGTGTTGATAGTAGCAAACCCAATTAAACTACAAGGCACTATCTCTTACCTCTCTCTCTCTCTCTCTAACCATTTACAGTTATAATTAACAATTTTCATCCAAAAATGGATCATATACAGTCACTTTGGATGTGTAAATTGGGATACGTAAACCCACGACCTCATGTTTGCGGTGCACAACAATCGACATCAACCAATTGAGGTAAGAGATCAGCCTCCATCATAAAATTATTAACTACCTAATTTCATTTTTTTTTTTTAATCCTTTCGGCTTTTTGAGGGTTGGAGAGCCAAAACATAGGGTGATTCCTAGTAGTACCAAGTGAGAGATTGTACCTACTTTCTTTATTGAAAATCGGATAGACCACTAGTTTAGAGATTTTATTGAACATCTTTATATACCACAAGCTTCATAAAATAGAAAACACAATAGATGATTGTTTCTAAGAATTTCATCAAACAACTATTATATATATATACAACCCTCATCTCCCCCATGACCTGTTCAGAATTTGATCGAACACAACACAAAAAACAACCCCAAAAATATAAAAAATCAACTGAAGTGAAAGCAAAGAAAATAGAGTATGAAATAAAATAGACCATGATCACCACCATTACCACCAACCCTCGACCGCAACCCAGCCACAGGTCATACTAAATCAGCGGATTGCCGGAGAGAGAGAGAGAGAGGAGCTACCTTGTCGGAGAGGCAAGCCCGCCATAAAAAGAGAGTTGTTGGAGAGATGAATAGCCAAGGTGGTCCGCGCTGGTTCACCCTCAAATCAAGATGTGAACCATGTTTCATTCCTCTCCACAGTTTTTTTTTTTTTTTGTGGAGACTTGCGGGGATCTTTGAACCAGTAGAGATGAGAGGGCAGAGGGAGAGAGAGAGAGGACGAGAGATAGAGCCAGAAGCTAAGTTTCGTAATCTGCCTTTGAGTATCAAAATCAAATTATATATATATATATTTTTTTTTTTAAAACAGCCCAAAGCTAGTTCAGCTCTCTGATGTGGGGCAAGTGACATGGCAGGCCACATAAGATGGGTACCATAATGTAGTCCTTATCTTTCTGAGCTCTAGGTTGGTGAATAAGTTATATTAATTGTCATTTCAAGTCTTACATTTCCTTATAATATTCCCTTTAGCCACGTTTTCTTTACCCCTATGTTTTTTCCTCGAATTTCATTTCATCCATATTAAACTCCTTTATAGACTTTAGAATAAGTTGATGAACCTTTACATTGGATTTAGGGTGATGGGAGTTATCCATTGTCCCTTTGAAGTCTACAAAGCTTTGGTGTGTTTTTGTTGGACATCCCTATAGTCTTTTTGAATGCTTAAAATCACAATTGTGAATCCAAAACTTCAATTTTTTTGGTTTCCTATAGAATCTTAATTTTGGGCCTTTTTTTAGGTCTTGACCCTTCATGGATTTTGTTTCCCTATATTTCATACATTTTGGCTTTATCTAAAGCTGATGTTTTAAATGGATTCAATTTAAAGAGAAAAGATAAAAACAGTGAGTGACCTTTGGACGAATGAGTTGTGACACGTAACACCTTCCCCAAGTCCTAACTAAAGCCCATTATCACAAATGTTTTCACAAGTTAACAAATCATTTTTTTTTTAAATAAAAAATAAATTTATTTTTTGTTAACCAATCATATATCAGCCAGCCCATAATTGGTGGGTACATGAATAGTGATGTAAAGTTTTAAAGTCGTTATTTACGGTAGGAAATGTATTTTCATTGATTTAAACAAGTGAATGACTCTACACTATCTCTTAAAATATTTGGGTTTGCCCAATATTTTTCATAAAAATTCATATAATTTTTTTTACGTGCATTGTTATTTTACAAATTTCCCTATCTTACAATAATAGATACATAGCAACAAATGCAGAGAAAATAAAAACAAGACGTAAGGCAAAATGTATAACACCTTAACAATATATATAGAGAATAGGTCTTATAGCTCCTTAATCTTGAAAATCAATACCAAACAATAAAAACAAAAAGTACAAATCTAAATTTTAGTACTAATTAATTAGATAACCAATCTAATACAAAGTCAAAATGAGACAAAAAAAAAATAAAATTAACAAACGGTCTGAAATCCATCCAAATGTTTGGCTAATCTTTTGATAGGACATACCGAGATTTCAAATCATTAACAACACCAACCATCCACGATATCCTATTCTATCCCATTTATTTTGCATGGTTTCCTTTTACCCTATTATGAACCTACTCACAAAAATCTCTGATTCGATGGTTAAATCCGCTTACCAAAAGCTTCATAACGAATTACAACTTATGCAAAGAAATGGCCCAACACTTGGAAACTGGAAGTCGGATTCCAATGATCATCTGTCTCATGTGTGTCAACATCATTATCTCATGAGTTTAGAACTTTATACATGCTGTTTACAAAATTCAGACTCTCCATCAACAGTACCTATCTCTAGAAATATTCTCAACCAAAAACCAGTTACAGATTGTTCGTAGCACTAAAGTAGCAGACTATCAAATGTTTTCTGCACCTGAACTTTCATAAATTTCAAACTTCTAATGTAAAATAACTGATATGACCTACCTGGGGAACCAAGAATCAAAGCTCCCTTTCAACAAACATGCAAATCCTAGCTAGAGTATAAAGGTGAGACACGTACATGATCTCCAAGTCTCTCAACAGACCTCCATTGACTTGGCCGAACTCTCAAAAACCGAGAAAGAGAAAAATTGGGTTAATTCTAGGGTTTGAGGTAAGGTTTATACTTATAGGGGCTTGATTAAAAAAAAACTATATTTTAATGGACTTTGCTACTAAGACCCCAAAAGGGCGGAGACCTCATGCGAGATTTCAGGTGGGGCCATCTTCGCATGGTGGGCCCCACTTGAAATCCCGCGCACACGCCGAGGTCTCGGTGGTCTCCGGTCTCAAAGATAACATATGACTTTATAACCGCACAAGTTGGAGGGCTCGAAAATGTAGTTTCCTTCACATGAATGATGTGCATATAATAATGATAGTTACTATCCTTTTATTTATGTGTTAATTCTTTATTTTATCTAATTTTTTAATAATATTTTTTCCTCTTATTATATAGTAATTTTTGGAGACTTGCATAGGAATGAGGCTAAATCAATGATATAAATGGCTTCTCTATATAAAAGCTCCAAAGAAGATAAAGCCCAAACTAAAGTCCAAGTCTAAGCTCTCAAATTCAAAGAATCTAAGAAGCCCAAGTCAAAGAATCCAAGAAGTCTAAGTCAAAATCCAAACTAAAGCCCAATAAAGAAAGGAGTAGACATTCCTAATATGAGAGAGACAATAAATGTGGCCTTTAGGAAGATTTTAGATAGAGGAAAAATACGGATTTGGGCCCCGTATTATGAAAAAACCCCTATATGGGCTCCGGTTTGAAATATTTATTTCTGTAGGCTTCTACAGTGATTTTAGTGGAGCACGTGATTTCCTCTAAAAAAATTTCTCGAAAATGCCCCCCCATCCCTGTTAGAGAACCCTTAAACACCGTGCGACTGAGCTCAAGCTTTCCCCCCTTCAACGAAGCGTTCATCCGAAACCCAAGCTTTCCCCTTCGTTGCAATGAGGTAGACTTAAGTTTTCCCCTTCGTTTGAAGCTTTCTCCTTCATTGCAACTGAGCTAAACCCTGTGAAGAAAAGAAGTAGAAGAACAAGAACATAGGGTAATGTGTTTATATGTTTTGATCAGTTTGCGATGGTTACAGTGATCATATTCGGTATTTTGCTAGGGTAATGTGCTCATTTTTCCTCATTTTCTGTTATTAGCGTTTCATTTGCGTGGTTGTAGTGATAAAGTTTGGTTTTTTTTGCGCATTTTTTCGGTGGTATCTGTGATTAAAGTGCATTTTCAATGTTACAGTTCTCATTTTCGTGGTTTTGAGCTTATTTTTGGCGGTTTGTGGTCATTTTCGGGGGTTTGATGTTATTGCATTTTCTCTTTTACAGGGCTTTTCGATGATTTAATGCCAATTTTCGGTGGTTTTCCAGTATAACAGTGCTTTTTCGATGATTTTCAGTGGTTTTTTCCAGTATAACAGTGCATTTTCGATGATTTTATGCAGATTTTCGGTGGTTTTCTGTATTACAGTGCTATTTCGGCGGTTTTGTGGTCATTTCGGTGGGGTTTTTGTTATTGCATTTTCGATATTACAGTGTATTTTCGATGATTTTATGCTCCTGTTCGGTGGTTTTCTGTTATTACAGTTCTGTTTCGATGCTTTGATGCTCATTTTCGGTGGTTTATGTTCTGACACTGCTTTTCGATGGATACAATGCCCATTTTCGGTGGTTTTATTGCAATTTTGATATGACAGTGCTATTTCGATGATTTTGTGGATCTTCGGCGGTTCTGGTTATTACAGTGCATTTTCAATGGTTACAGCGCTCATTTTCGAAAATTTTCAGATACTTTAACGGATTGAGTGTTTTCCAGATATTGCAGATAATGCCGATATCAGTAGTTTGTTGTTATGACGGTGAGTGGAACATTGACGACCGTGTTCGAGGGTACGTGTACAGTGGTGGAAAATCAAAGTTGTTGCAATTATCTTCGAAAAATGACATATGACAAACTATTGGATAAAGTTTATCAATTGACTAACACTCGACTGGAAGAGTATGAGATTATAGTGAGGTGGTTTGATTCCTACACCAGCGCCAATCCCTCCATTGATATTACAGACGATGAAGAGTTGCGGGCATTTCTTTCAATGTCAGGAAAGTAGAAAAAAAATACTTGCCGCCATTATATATATCGAAGGTGAGGAAATCTGTACCAGAACCACAGTTTGGTTTGAATGATGCGAGTTGTGAATATCAGCATGTTCAGGAGGTTTGTTGATCCTCATATTCAGGAGACTGTCATTCTTTCTATAAGGGACTCATATTCAGGAGGCTGAAAATGATAACGGTGATGAATGTTTAAAAAGTATAGACTCAAGCTCAAGTAATGAAGATGAACATGATTTTTATAGTGATTTTAATCAAGATGAAGATGTAGCAACATCGGTGTCTGCGATAAGCTTGAAGACTTTTTACATAGGGAGGCAACAGCAGAGTGGGACACAAGGACTATACACTCTTATACCCCGCATGCTGATATTCCTAGTTCCTCAGCGTCTGCTTTTCGTCGAGTAAGACAAGTAGATACAGAAGCTCATCCAGAAGCATCACCACAAGCTCATCCAGAACCGTCAGCACAAGCTCATCATCACCACAAGCTCCCGTACAATCACTGGCAATGTGATGCAACTAAATGATGGTGTAGATGACTATGTAAATTGGGAAACATCAGAGTTTGAAACTGGAGTGGAAGCTGGTGAAATATCGCTTGGGAAATTATTTAAGGACAAAAGACGTCTACAAAATGTACTGTCTTAGATATGCGATGCGAAAAATTTTCAATTCAAGGTTATGGATTCAAATCACAAAAGTACACAGGTAGATGTCTTATAGATAATTGCACCTGGAGGTTGTGTGCATCGAAAGTGAATGAGGTTGGTGTTTTCAAAATAAAGACTTATAATTCACATCACTCTTGTGGATATCCCTTAGGTGGTACGATCATCGACAAGCAACTAGTTTTAGTTGTGAGTGACATGGTTGTGGGACGTATTGAGGCAAATGTCTCGTATAAGCCCAAAGAGATTATTCATGATGTGTGGGAAGAATATGGGGTTAGAATGAGTTATAAGAAAGCTTGGAAAGCTAAGGAGATTGCCATTGAAACAGTTAGAGGTTCATACGACCACTCTTATGCTGAACTCCCTGCCTATTTTCATGAACTTAAAAGGACAAATCCAGGCACAGTAACAGCAATAGTGGCTGACCCTGAAAATGGGGCATTTGAAAGATGTTTTATGGCTCTTGGACCGTGTATTCGAAGTTTTCAGAGGACTTTACGGAAAGTGGTAGCCATTGATGGGACACATTTAAAGGGAAAGTACAAAGGAATACTAATTGCCGCAACAGCTCTAGACGGAGACAATCACATATTTCCAGTTGCCCTTGGGATAGCGGAGTCGGAGAATAATGTTACTTACAATTTTTTCTTAACTCAATTATCAAGAGCACTTGGACACATAGATGATCTAGTGATTGTAACAGATCGACATGTTAGTTTGATAAGCCAGTCCCTGTTGTATTCCCACATGCAATTCATGGCTACTGCGCATTCCACATTAGCCAAAATATGTATGCAACATTCAAGGATAAGCAATTGTTTCCGTATTTCTGGAAAGCCGTGAAGACATGTAGAGAAAGCAAGTTTCATGAGATAATGGCAGAACTCGCAACTGCAAACCCTCTCGTTGTGCAATGGTTGGATGCAATACCAAAGAGAAATGGGCCCGAGCCTTTTATAGTGCGAAGAGGTATAATGTGCTGACTACGAACATAACTGAGAGTTTGAATAGTTTGCTGAAAGAAGCAAGAGAATATCCAGTCACTATGCTTTTGGAGAATGTGCGACTGAAGGTACAAATATGTTCTACAACCGAAAAATCAGTGCTATGCAAATGAATGGCAGGCTAACAACATGGGCCGAAGAGCAAATACAAAAGGGACAATCACAGGCACGTTATTTAGATTCTCATGGAATTGCTATGTATCAGTATTATGTGGTTGGGAAAAACAATCGAGATACTGTGAAGCTTCTGGATGGGAATTGCACTTGTGGAAATTCTATAAAATAGGGTTGCCTTGTGAACATGCCTTGGCTGGATGTAGAAAGTATCGGGTAGATCCATACAACTATTGTTCGCCATTCTACACATCACTAACGTACCAAGCCACCTACCAAGAGTCAATATATCCACTGCTTGACAAAAATCATGGGACCTCCCACCTGAAATCATGGTAGAGATGGAGAGGATTAAACCACCGGTGGGAAGAAGACGTTCAGGAAGGCCGAAGAAGAATAGAATTCTCTCACAGGGTGAGGAAAGGTCCACTGTAAGATGTGGAAGATGTAAACAAACTGGGCACAATAGGCAAACATGTAATAATCTTGTTCCCCATGGTGGTTGGAGTGTAGTGTCTAATGTTGAATGTAATGAAAAACATGTAATGCTTAATGAATGGTTGGTTTGAAGGTTCTTTATTATTTATCCAATATTAGAGAATCTCAAAAAAGATGGGAAAAAGACAGAAATGGGAATAAAATGCCGAAAGTGAGAGGAAAATACCGAAAATGGCAATAAATTACGAAAATGGCTACTGGATTGGAACAGAAAAATACCGAAATTGACAGGGGAAAACCGAAAAATGCCAGAAATGGCTACTGGAAATGGCAAAAATGCTGAAAATGACTGCTAAAATTGAACAGAAAATGTCGAAATTGACAGAAAAATACCGAAATTGGCTAAAAATGCCGAAAATGGGTACTGAAAATGGCAAAATTGCCGAATTTGACAGAAAAAATGGCGAAAATGGGTACTGAAAATGGCAAAAATGCCGAAAATACAGATCTGCAGAATACCGAAAATGGGACTGTAATACCGAAAATTGATCCTGTTATGCCGAAAATGCCTACTAGACAGTGTAAAATGCCGAAAATCAGCCATGTTAAGCCGAAAATGGCTACTGGAAATGGCACAAAATGCCGAAATTGAGCCCTGTTATGCCGAAAATGGCTACTGGGACACTCTAAAATGCCGAAATGGAGCCCTATAAAACTGAACATAATCTGTAATATGACGAAAAAACCAAAATTCTGCACTGGATATTGTAATAAATGACGAAAATCATCTCTAAATAAACAATATTACAGGACTGTACACAAATAGTCCAAAAGAAGTCAATATTACAACATTACAACATCATCACAACAATCCATAATAGTACATCACAACCCATCCATAATAGTCTATCAAGAAACTGCACCCCGGCCTATCTTCTCCCTCCTCTTCATCATGGGACCTCAGCATCCAACATTGGGACGTTATCACAGCCCATCACGCCTTCACTGACCCCGTCATAACATCTAAAGCTATTCGCTTCCGCATTGAAGATATATCGTCCTACAAAAATAGTTAGAAAAAGTCAGTATGCTACAAATGATTGATGATATTTACCAATGGATGTACAAATACCTGAGTGAACGTAATGGGTAAGTCAGCGCATAAGAAGTCAATATATTTCATAACGAATACTCCACAGTCCCGACTGAATATGCAAAACAAACAGTTACAGTTGCTTAGGATGAGTCATGTTAGTGTACACAAATAGAAGATTAATGTTTTAGAAAGACTTACGTATTCTTCTGTTTGGTATATTTTGACTTCTATGACCTCCCATTTTTGACCTATGAAGGCTGAGTTGTCACCACACATGTGAAACAGTGCAGGCATCCTCACTGTGATAGCTGAGATATGATCTCCATGTTGTAATGCCGGGTGTGGGAAAAATGAGTCGAAGAGGAGGATACGCCTTGTGGGGGGTTCAAGCACAACCAATAGCCAGTGACTAGCGGGGTTCACAGGGAAGTATATCCTTTCACATTCCCACATGGGGGTCCCTCCTCGAACCCCCATGATAGCGGCCTTCATATCTGGCCCCACCCGACTAGTCATGTCCTCAGTCAGGTTCTTGGAATTCAAAGTTGAATGGTAGGTGTCCAAAAAGTGACACTCCTTGAATAACGAATACTGAAACATAACGAACATTATTGTTACTTAGAAATTGCGGATATACATTGGATAAATGTATATATTGGATAAACTAAAACATAACAAAAGTATTATGAGTTACCGTGAACCAAGATTTGCCAAAAGCGCAGACTTGATTGTATTTCGAGGAGTATTGCTCCTTTCTTTGAGCCAATAACTCCGTATACATGTCAATTTGCTGTCATATTTATCCAATGTTAGATAATCTCACAAAAGAATACCGAAAATAACGATAATGGATAGTGATAGTACTACCGAAAATGGTCCTCAACTACTGAAAATAGATGTACAAATGAGAATTAAATACCGAAAATGGGTGCTGTAATGGCGAAAATGGGTACTGGATTCATTATTAAAACCACTGAAGTACCGAAAATTACACAGACAAATACCGAAAATGGCTCTGAAATACCGAAAATGGCTACTGGATTCATCAATTAAACCACAGAAATACCGAAAATTACACTGAAATACCGAAAATGGCTCTGAAGTACCGAAAATGGCTACTGGATTCATCAATTAAACCACAGAAATACCGAAAATTACATTGAAATACCGAAAATGCCTACTGGATTCATCATTAAAACCATTGAAATACCGAAACTTATACAGAAATACCGAAAATGGCTACTGGATTCATCATTAAAACCACTGAAATACCGAAAATTATACAGAAATACCGAAAATGGCTACTGGATTCATCATTAAAACCACAGAAATACCGAAAATGGCTACTGGATTCATCAATAAAAGTACTGGGTTTACCAATGAATCAATCCACGTAGTTGAGCTAGAAATCCCTCCCACAATATCCGCTGTCACCATCACCTTGTCAATCAAAATTGAAGTTGCTCCCGACTTTATGAAATCGCGCAGTTACTTCGACTCCTCTTTTGATAAAGGATTTTTGGGGTTAGCAGCTCCAATTGTCATTTTCCTTCCTTTCATTTGAATGAAAGGGGATCGCAGATATTGAGACTTCACTACCGGTCTCTTTGACACCTGCATATATTGCCAAATATAAGTTCCGGCTTGATGAAAACCCATTTCACAGACTCTTATTACACGTCTTAGGAATGTAAACACACACCTCTAGAAGGTCTTCAACCCCCTTCGAATCTGCACCCCCCTTCGAATCTACGGGAGTCAACTCAATGATGGGATCCATTTTCTCATCAATGAAAGAATGTGCCTGTGTCGGCGCTGCTTTGGGACTCAATATGGGATCCATCTTATTATCACTGAAAGAATTTTGATCACCAGAAAATTTTTCATCTTTTTTCTGTTGCGCTGCCCATTGCTCAAACAAGCTTTTTATTTGCGGGGATACTCGCTCAACAACTCGGTCGACAACTTGGTCAACAACTCGATCAACAACTCGGTCAAAATAACGGTCTAAAACTCTCTCCATTGCCCGCTCAACGGAGGAATTGATATCATGAACCTGAAAATATTGAACATCAAACAACTAGTAAGTAAAAATCCCGAAAATTAGACAATTTATATGTCAAAATGTCGAAAATCATAAAAAATAATCACAATCAATATTTGTACCCTTTTTGACCTCTGCTCGAACCTTCGCTTCTTCGCCGGAGATGGGGCTGGACTTACATCATCATCACCATCACCCCCATCGCTACCACCACCGTCACTATCACCACCATCACCCCCATCACCACCATCACTATCACCCTCCCCCTCCTCATCATCCTCCTCCTCCTCCTCATCCTCCTCCTCCCCCTCCTCATCATCATCCTCCTCCCCCTCCTCATCATCATCACCCTCAGCACTCAATCGTGCTAACACATCCTTCACAACCTGCTGCTCCTTCTCTGCAGGAGTAGGCTTTATATTGCTCAGCTTGATCTGTAAAACAACAAAGGATATGTTATAAAATAACAAATGATCTGTAAAATAACAAAGGATATTGCAAGTTGAATATTGTAAAACAACAACTCCAATTACATACTTTACTTAAATTGAATATGGCATTTGCAAGTGACTTGTAGCTGAGATAGGATGTATTCGCCCACCGCAGAACCCGTGGGAATGTCATCGTACCTAGGGGTGCATTACGAGAACACAGCCTCCCAAGTGCTGGGATGCACTCATAAGCCCAAATCTGACATCAGTTATAAATTTTACTATTAGTTCAAGTAGAAGTAAACACAAATTAGCTAACACGGAAAATTTACAAAATTTAGGTAGTCATATGTTTACCTGGAAGGCAAGAGCACATCCGTTATATTGTACTGCTTCTTCGTATAAGAGCAGTTTCTAGGCCAACCTTGCACAACTCAAAACCCAAAGTCCCCCATGGGTATTTGTTGAAGGCCTCCCAATCATCCACTAGGCACAAATGGCCTGTGTTAACACCCACATGCGTGCCGGTGCCTACGAGCAACAACTCAATAAAGAGGACCAGTGATAGCTTCACCGCATCCATATGATCATCACATCCCTTGAACTCCTCAAGAAGCCTTGCCTTTTTAATCACCGCCAACTTTTGAAACTTTCGATACTTCAGAGAGGTTGGTGGCGCTTCATGTTTAAGGACCGGAGCCTTAGACACTTGGGCATTAAGGCCCATGATCAGAGTAAAGTCCAACACTGTGAACTCTACACTCTTCCCGCATACTTCGAAGCATAACCCTCCTTTACGCCTCTGTAGAAAATGGTGGATTGCTTGGCCACACAATGGTATTTTAGGTATGTTGTAAAGGTGGGCAAAGCAGCTCTCCATCCAAATTCTTTTTCTCTCTGGATTGGCCTCTAATAATGGTTTTATCTCGTCAAACCATATCGTTTGGGAGCATTTAATCGAAGGAAAATATTTATCTTCTTTCTCTTTTCTCTTTTTCTTTTCCCTACCGGCTTTTCTCTTTGTACGAGGCATCTTGTCGCTGCAAAATTGAAAAACAATAAACACTATCATAACAATAACCATCAAAAGTACTGACAATAACCAGTCATAGCAAAAATACCGAAAATAGGCACTGGGATAACAGAAAAATACCGAAAATAGGCACTGGGATAACAGAAAAATACCGAAAATAGGCACTGGGATAACAGAAAAATACCGAAAATAGGCACTGGGATAACAGAAAAATACCGAAAATAGACACTGTCATCACAGAAAAATACCGAAAATATGCACTGCCAGGCAGAAAAACACCGAAAATAGGCACTGCCAGGACACAAAAACATCGAAAATGGCAGTCATGAAAGCAAAATACCGAAAATTTACTCTGCCAGGACACAAAAATACCGAAATATCGAAATTGCTGTATTTTTGCCGAAATTAAGCACAAAACCATCGAAAATGCATTATAACATAACCATTGACAAATCCCGAAATTGGGCTCAACATCAACAATAATACCGAAAAAACAATGTCATAATTGAATAATACTGAAAATAAGCAAAAACATAAATATACCGAAAATAAGCATTGATAACTGAAAATACCGAAAATGAGTAAAAAACACCGAAAATGGTCGTAAGAACCATCGAAATTGCAATGTATTTTTGCCGAAAATAAACTCAAAAGGGTCGAAAATGCACTTTTACTTCACCATTGAAAATCACGAAAAATGAGCAAAAATTAATAATAATACCGAAAATGGTTAATCATAACCATCGAAAATGGTTACTTGAAAGCATCGAAAATGAAGTCGTTAACTGTGGGGCCCATTTTTAGGTTTGAAATTTTATTAAAAACCGCTAAAACTTACAGGGTTGTTCTTCTTCTTCGGGGTTGTTCTTCTTCTTCTTCTTCTTCTTCTTCTTCGGCTTCTTCTTCTTCTTCTTCTTCTTCTTCTTCTTCTTCTTCTTCTTCTTCTTTACGCTATTACGAAGCCCGTAGAGTTCCGGATGTACTGGGTACCCAAGGGTTCTACTTTGGGGAAGGATTTGCAGGTTTCAAATTTGCGCCTTGAAGGATTTCGGATCACAGGATAACCGAGGGTTCGTAACCGAGCTTCAGCTTGGGAAGAAAGCTTTGACAGCAAGCCAGGGGTATTTTCGGGAGAAAATGCGAAGGGGCAGCACGTGCACTTGGCTCCCACGCGTGGGAGCCTACAAAAATAAGTTTTCAAACCCGGAGCCCATATACGGGTTTTTTCATAATACGGGGCCCAAATCCGTATTTTCCTCTTTTAGATATTTCTATAAAAAGAAAGATAAAATCTTCTTGGAAAGGAAAAAATGAGCTTGCTTTTTGAATAGTTTCTATGCGGGAAAAAGAGATCTAAAAAGAGGAGGAGAGTGGGACGATCTATCATTCTCTACATTCTCTCTCTCTATTAATTTTTAGGGTTTTGTCTCTAGCTCTTTTTTCTCTCTTTTTTTCTCTTCCTCTCTCTAGCCTAAATCCTATTATCTTTTTTCTCTACTATTTTATTTTAATTTTCTATTTTGTAAAAGTGTAAGGAGTGGTGTAAAAAAGTTGATTAAACATCAATAAAGAGCAAGATGATTTATTTCATTAGTCTTATCTTGAATGCTGCAATGCTCAGCTAACTCGTGATAAGGGGAAAATGAGGAAACCAAGAACCCGGTAAGATTTATCCTTATTTTATTTCTTAAATACTCCAAAATCATATTGTTATGAAAATATTAAATCTGAATTTTAATGAAAGTTTTCATAAGATTTATCTATTGATCCAAAGCATTTGTTTGCTTATTGGATCATGTTTCATTGGAGGATTTAGAAATTAATTTTATGATTAATTTTATTATATTTTTGGTGAAATCCGGATCCCCTATTCTCTTTCAACTTTAACCAAATTTTTTTTTTCTTATTTTATTTGTTCCATTAGTTTTATTTTATTTTTAATTATCATCTTAGCATAACAAATTTTAAATCGGTTTTTATTTTACCCATGAAAAAATTCTAAATTAATCATAGCACATGTTTAACAAATCTCTGTGGATTGATTCCATTTTGCCGCTATCTTACAATAGAAAGTGTGCGTTCGAGTTAATTATATTTAAGCACACCAATGGACTTAAAGAAATTTATTCGTTATAAACGAATGAGATCAATGGAAAAGGGAGATGCAGGAGGAATATTACATTATCTTCAAAAGATGGTTGTAGAAGATCTAGGTTTTGTATATTCCATACGGCTTGGCGCCAAAGATTAGATAACTAACATTTTTTGGGTAGACTCTAGAATGGTGAATGACAATAATGCATTTGGTGATGTGCTCTGTTTTGATACAACTTATAGGATAAATAATCACGCACGAACATTTGCACCATTTGTATGCATTAATCATCATAGGCAGACAATTTTATTTAGGGCGACATTGATGTACGATGAAACAACTGAATCTTTTGACTAGGTGTTTAGGGCTTTTGTAACTGTAATGTCTGAGAAACAATCGAAAACCATTCTTACAGATCAAGACAAGGCAATGACCAATGCAATCTTTTTAGCTTTGTCAGATACTTATCATCGCATATGTGTGTGGCACATGTATTAGAATGCTCTAAAGCATCTTAGCCATGCATTTAGTAATACGAAGTCTTTCAGTGTGAATTTCAAAAAATTGATTTATGATTACGATGAAGAAAGATTTTCTTCACGAGTGGGAGAGCATGTTAGATAACTACAATCTAAGGGAGAACACATGATTACAATGGTTTTTTTAGTGAGAGGGGGAAATGGGCTTTGGTTTATGGAATTACCACATTTTACGCGGATATGAAAAGCACCCAAAGAAGTGAAGGTTTGAATAGTGTCTTGAGGCTCTATTTAAACAACAGTCATTACTTGTTGGAATTTTTTGAATATTTCGAGAGGGTGGTAAATGATAGAAGGAAGGTGGAATTAAAGGCTGACTTCAAGATGACACAAAGTGTGTGTAAAGTAATTGCGGAGATTTCATTATTGATCTATGCAAGAAATGTTTACACCCTTACAGTATTTAAATTGTTGCAGAAGGAATATCATAATGGATTGGTTTATCGAATGAAATTGTGTGTCGGGTGTGACACATTGGACACATTTATGAAAACATGCCAAGAGAAAAAAAGAATACACAGTTACATGTGACCAAAGGGGATTCAATATCTCTTGTAACTATAAAAAGTTTGAATTCATAGGAATTTTGTGTGGTCATGTATTGCGAGTATTTGATTGCATGGAGGTAGACAAGATTCCAGATTGATACATTTTGAAGAGATAGAGTAAACATGCAAAGGTTGCAAGTTCAACTAGTGGCCATAGAAATTCATTATTCGTGAGAAATGTAACGTTGTCAAAGCGTAATAAGGAATTAAGTCGTTTGGCTATGAAATTGAACACTAGGGTGGTGTTTGTCAACACTAGTCTAAAAAAAAATGCTTAGTTGGACTTTAGATTGTTAAGTTAAAGGTTAATTGCATGTCTACGTTTTAGAAATTTTAGGGGTAAAAACCTCTACTTTAAAAAGTAGTTTCATACCTACTTTTTGAAGTAGAGGTTTTTACCCCTAAAATCTCTAAAACGTAGACATGCAATTAACCTTCAACTTAACAATCTAAAGTCCAACTAAGCATAATTTTCAAATAAGTACTTTCTTTTACACTAATGTTGACAAACACCACCTAAGGCTGCAGAAAATGAACAAGCTTTTAAAGTTACTATGGAAGGTTTATGTAATACCACAAAGAAGATTGAAGGAGTTTTCAACCAATTATCCATATATGAACCATCAGGCCTTGAATCACAAGAGATGTGTAATGATACCTGTGCTCATGAGGATCAAAGCATTGAACCATGCAATGAAGATGATCACAATAAGAATACAAATCGGGTGAAGGGTGTAGCAAAAAAGGCAGTCGGCCATAAGGGAAGATCGAGGATCAAGAGTTGTTCAAAAAAGAAGAAAAAAATAAGGCAATTGTCTGAGGCGCCTAGTTACACCTTGCTACCTACTGGTCCTATAAGGCATTTGATGTCTGACATGTCCAAATGATCAAGTGATGCAGGTAATATTTGATTGGTTTGCATTATAATTTAATACCAATTGTTAGTAACTTTTAAGCGTCATTAACTTTTTTGAATGTGTTAAATAAGAGTTATATCATATTGGTTCGAGTCAATTTATGTATCAACAAACACAAATGAATCAAGTGAACTCATATATGTACCAACATTTTCAAGGCCATCAATTGTCTTCTTTCATGCATGGGCAGCCCCCAACTACACCTCAACCCAAGCATGTATCAACAATATCAAGGATCAATTTGTGGCTCCTTTTAGGTAATATTTATTTCATTCTAATATAAAATATCAATTTCAACATGTATTAAACATCTTTGTGATCTATATTTTGCAGGACTTGCCAATTGGTGTTGGGAATAATTCACAGGGAGATGGCGAAGAATGATGTTGTATTCGGATACCTTAGATGCAATTTCTACTTATTGTAATGTCTATTCGGATACCTTATGTGGTGTTTTAGGAGATGGAAAGTGGGTTTGTGAGGATTGCCTTTTTAAGTCATTACATGACAGCTTTTGTTTGTGTTCTTGACATATTTGTTTGTATTCCGTTTGATTACAAGACTACATATTGTAATTTCTACTCTACAGGACTGTCATTACACAAAATATAGCTGTTTTAATACCTGATCGAGGAGTTTGACAAGAAATTAGTGTTAGAACTTATATAAGCAGGACCACCTCCATGAGATAGTTATTCTGCTTCTTTATGGATTCCATGAGATAGTTAACTGTTAAAAATATAGCTAATATCATTGCTATTTTGCTAAGTTAGTTCTGCTTCTTTATGGATTCCATGAAAAGCAATACGAGTCCTGGTTTAGGATGGGGTGGTGGAAGAGGGCGAGGTTTCCATGCTTGTGTCTCGGGAGAGACCTGAACTGTTTTATAGCAAGTCCATGGTAGAAGATCCCTGGAGGTTGTTGAACCTGTTATTAGGAGTTTAGTTGTGTCAGCACAGAATCTGAATAGATCATGGCTTCCAAAATCAGTGTGAAAAAACTCAGGATTTTAGAAGCTGCTTAAGAGTTTAGTTCCCAATCAAGCCTTGTTGAATGCTTGGTTGCCTCTTTTGAGGAGGCTGTGAAAGATGCAAAAAGTGCATGAGGGGTTTGGTGTGAAGGAATGGAAGGTTGATATCAGCTTCTCTTAAATGTCTTTAGAGGAATGCTATCTCTACTCTGAGTCAACTCATACTCTCTCTCTCTACCAACCACTTGTCCATTTTTTTAGTGAAAAAATGCTTTAATTTCATTCAAGTGCACAGGTGGTTGGTGGACAATGAGAGTAGAGGTTGACTGAGAGTAGGGCTAGCACTCCTCATGTCCTTATCTCCTCCTGTAAATCATGGCTGCCTTTCCCTTTTCTTGAAGCCTTATCTGACAGTGGAGTCCATGGAGCACTATTGTTGCCCAAATATATAGCCGACTGAAGGAGACCGAAGGATGTGGACTTTCAAATGAGAGGGGAATTCCATGCACCAACACGCGAAAGGCTAAAAGAAGATTCTTCATACACCTTACCAGAAAAGGATGTTCCAAGATGTCGGTAATTGGAGCCTGCATGCATCAATTCTAAACTTTCTAAGGGAAAAAAAATGTCAGATTGTATGGCCATATAAATCTGATCTTAGCATTTGCGTCTGTATCAAACCTTTTCAATCTGATTATTACAAAAATGTCACATTTTGACTATAAATGTGAAAATACAGTATCGAAGTTCATTAAGGTGCTCTCTTTCTCTGTGTGGAAGAGAAGATGACAATTGGAAAATTCAAAGTTGTTGGGGGTGCAGAACAGTAGAAGTCCACAAACTTCCATAGAGGACAGCTATATCCTCTCTTTCTCTTTTAAGTCATTCTGTTATAGGAAACTCATTTGAATCACAGCTATATCGTAGCAAAAACAATGGAGAAGTAGATATCCTTTTTGTAGCATAAGTGGGTGAGGAGAACTAGTTAACGTGAAATATGTAAGGATAATAAGGTGATTAACTGAGGACTGGGAGTACTGCTTCGTACTACTCCATTTCCTTGAGTGATACATCCACCCTACCATTCTCATTCCTCCAAAGAATCTGGTTCTGGCTCCTACCACTATAATCATAGTTACATGAAACCTGCCCCATTGACATTGGTGACCCAGCCATAGAATCATATTCAACAAAAGAATCAAAAGTTTGTGATTCAGGTGATGCAGAACCAGGCGAGGGAACTCTAGTACTTGTGTAAAAATTTCCTGCGGCTAGAATTTCTCCTTCCAAAATTTGACCCTGTGATTGAACCTGGGTTTTCAAGTTCTGTTTTTTAAAAATGTTTCATTATAAAAATCTTGTTCAGAAGTGGTTTAAAAGAATAATTATACTTGGATGGAAATCAGGATACTACGCAACTCATTGGAATCACATTCCATGTATGGACAGCCCCAGAAAATAGAAGAACGTCATTTAAACAGAAGTACCATTTGTCATAGAAAACCACATAGCAAAGATCTTAATTACCCCACAAGTCTCCTAAATTCGAACCTAGCATTTAGGAATGGCCAAAAAAAAAAAAGTACGCCATATTTACAATGAGACAAACACAACAACATTTCTTTATAAAAACTATTTCAGTTTCAAGTTTTCCCAACATTACGCAAATAATCTCCGGCTGTCCATAATCACCACCAATCCTAGCGGGTCCAATATCGAGCTGCAAGTCATGTGCATATTCATTGCACCATTTAATGAAACTCGTACATCTTTTGTCCAACTAAATCATATTGAAATATAATTAGTGCTCATTATTTTTACAAACAAAAATAAACATAATCAATACATTAATAACTTACTTCATCACCCGGGCAAGAATAATATGCTCGATTTGGATTTTTTGTCGTATGAGATATTAACACTACAAAATCTATTTCCACATAAGTAGTGCGCTATAGGTCATTTATTACTGGTATATGAAGACGACATCTAGCAAGATTAAATCAAATTAGAAGTGAGTGTACTTTACTAAAAATATTCATAAATGGAGTCACATTAATAGAGTATGGACTATATAAAGAAAAGAAATGAGTCAAATAAAAGGAATGAGTAAGGACATTCATTCGCTATTTGCTTAGAAACAAATTCTTATTTACTTTAGGTCCTTGTATAAAGGTATATCAAATGAGAGAAGTCATGGCTTATCAAAAGTGTCTAAAACATGGTTTATTATCCACACAAGTGTAGGCATCAGCGAAAGATCATTAGAATGAGAAAAAAGAACCGTTCTCTTCCTTTTTTTAAACTATTTTTTTGCACTGAAAGCAACCCCATTTTCCATCAAATTCTATAAATTTATGTTTTGGAAAATGGAGAGGTGATTCTGTTTTTAGGTTATTGTGATTAAGGGCACCTTTCAGTTAGTTGTAGAATATGCATACAAAGCCTTTTAGAGTTCTTCTACTACTATTTACTATTCCCTATAATCATGGTCGCCTGGTCTAAGAACTTAACTAATTGAATATATATGCAGGCAGTATAATGTCACTCTTTGAATTGGCAGAGTAATTGCTGAATCAAGTGAGTCACTGAGTAGAGAAGTGTTCTTGGAGCATTCATAGAAATTGAACTGTTGCAAGTATGAACTAGGGCAATTTAAAACAGATAATCTCTTAGGTGAGACAAATTTGAGTGTGATTTTTGACTAACACTTTCATGAAGTCATGCTTTTGATGACAAATCCAAAAGAAGAAATAAATAATTATTTCTTCTGTGACTAAAGATCGCGGAAGGTGGTGGAGAGTTCGATTAAAGATCATAGCACCAAGGAAAAAAACCCCAAATTCAAGGAAAAAAATTTGAGCATTCTGGTTTCCCCACTTGAGGGTTCGATTATTTATGCATCTTAAACAATGAAAGGAAAAACCACCAACTTCGGAATTAAAAAAAAGGAGGAGAAGATTACCTTAATGTGGCATGAAGTTTGATTATGAAATTTGAGCACTCTAGTTTCCCCACTGGAGATATTCATTACTATGTCTCACCATTGGAGAGACTCACTTAGGCTATCCGGGAAGTTTTTTTCCTTTGGGAGGCTGGTAGAACCAGAGGTGATTTTCCCTAGAAAGAGGAAGAAGAGCTGGTTTCTTCAGCTCTGGTTTTCCCTTTTGAGATGAAGGAGAAGATAGAAGATAGTTCTCAAAGTCTTTCTAAGAACACTTAGGGCCGTTTAACATTGTTCCGGATTATAAACGATTCTATTCCCTGGAATAGTTTTTTTTGGAATGGTTCTGTTTCAAGGAACCCGTTTGGATGCAGTCAACCAGAATCTATTCCAAGGAACAGAAACGACAGAATCACGTTTGGATGAAGAAAAAAAAGGATCACTCATATATATTATAATTGATTAAAATAAACAAATAATCATCATAATGGTGTTCATCCATTCAAATAAGTGTAATAAGATAGCGTAATTTATAGATAAAAAGTCTTACATGTCCCAAATTGTCTCAAACAACCATTAGAAGTCCCATAACAAAAAACATCCGACTACATCCACAGGCCGCACAAATGAAAAGACGACGATCGCGTTTGCGTGCATCGAGTAATTGTTGTACCGCAATATCTATTTCAGCTTCGGTATAATGGTGTTCTTCATAATCATCCACCCAGATGAATGAATTGTGATGATCCTAATAAAATTTAAGTATTATTAGTTTATGATTTTTGAGATAATAATGAGTTTTTATTCATATTAACCAACACATAAATATACCTGACCAAGTGGGCACCAATAAAACCAACGGCCGTAATTTTTTTTTGTCTTAGCCATAAACAATTTCATGTATCCCCTGTCACAATAACACCTACGATCTTGCATATTTCTTGTCATGCCTAGAAATAATATTTAGAAACATCAATGCATTCAACTATATGTAAATTAAAACTATAAGTACATATAATGCATGTCAAAACAAAAACATATTCATAGACAAGGATATGAAAATTAAAGTCTGCAAAATTATAATAATGTCTAGCAATGTATCCCTGTTTCACACAAAATTACAGAGAATATTAAAATGAAAATATAAACAACGTCATTGTACTAAGCTAAGGATGTCCATCTCAATCTCTCGTAACACCATAATGCGTTGCTAGGGCATTTGTAATTTCATCCCTAACACGTGCAATTTCTTATCAACCTTGTATTGTGCCCATCTCTACAACCATTGAGGGACCTACATCATCGCTACTTGTGTTGTCATCGTTGACAATCATCTCCTCATCACCAAAAGCAATAAAATCTCTATCTTGTTGCGTTTGCGATTTGATGAAATTGTAAATAGTGTATACAGCAAGAACAATACGTTTTTGTGCACGGATGGAGTAAGCTGACATTTGCTTCAAGATAGGGAATTGAGATTTTGAGACGCCAAAACATCTCTCAATAACATTTCTCAATGATGAGTGATGATAATTAAACAACTCATTCTCTTGTGGTTGTCGAGTATGCCCCCTATACTCTTGTAGGTGATATCGCTCTCCACAATAAGGCATCAGATAACCTGACATGTTGGTGTAGCCCGAGTCGACCACATACTGTTTACCTGAAATAAAAAACTTTTAAGAAAATCACTGATATCGATATATATATATATATATATATATATTTCAAACAATGTTACCTGCAATGGGTGAGGAAATTCTAATTCTGGTCTTGTTATGGCTTCCGCAAAAACACATGAATCATTTGCGGTTTCTTCCCACCCAGCGTACACGAATGTGAAACGCATATCAAATGAACATGCACATAAGACATTTTGAGTCACGATTGTCTTCCTCCCTCGATAAGGAATCTGATTCTCAATAGGGACAAATGCACTAACATTTGTGTCGTCTATTACCCTAATACAATCCTTGAAAACGAAAAAATAAATTATAATCATTTAAAGAAACACTTCATGTATAAAATAAATTCTGTAAATCATTTCTTACCTTAAACCAAAGATGGTATTTTGAACTGTTAAGAATTTGTGGTGGAGTTTCATTAAAATCTAGGGGACATATTAGCTATTTTCCAAATTTTGCAACGGCCTTCAAAACTCTTTTGAAATGACGGCTAATAGTTTCTCATGAATGTTGAAGTCTATTTGCTATTATTCGATTACATTCATTGTGACCAATTGTCATTTAAAAACATAGCTACATGTTCCTCGACTGCAACAAATTTTGAATCCTTCAAAAGGTTTCTAATTCTCGAAGTTTGACATAAACTTTGAAATTCGTGTTTTTCCATCCGAAACAAAATCGTAAAATCTATCTGGATGTCCAGTAAGTACCCTATGAACAAATTCCGGTCCAATCTCACTACGGTTTCTAATTGGTTTTTTTGATGATGTGCTTATTCAATTCATTAAATATAAGTAGAAACAAAAAGTCATCATCAGACTCTTCCCAATCTAAATTTGAGTCTTGGTCACGGTCTGAATCAGACTCTTCATTATTTGGATCTGAATTCAATCTATCTGGATCCATATTACCTGAACATAGTATATAAGCATAATATATCAATATAAAAAATTAACATGACATTCCAAACAACTAACATAATATGCATCAAATAACAACTAACATAATATTTAGCAAATAACAACTAACATAATATGTAACAAACAAAGTCGTAAAGTAGCAAACAAGTAGCAAACAAAGTTTTGAAGTAACAAAGTCTTAAACATCCCAATCAAAAATTTATAGGCTTTCTCAGCACTAGAGTGTCATTCTAAACTCCTTAGTAAGAGGGGTTTTCAGCTTGTGAGCACATTCATGAAAAGTTCTCTCCAGCTATGATCGCGTGGGATAATCTTCGTCGCCTTTAAGTAGGCCTCGTCGCTTAGATCTTCATCTAATGTTGCCAACACCTCACAACAACGAGTAATAAAGAAAGGGTCCTCACTTGCTTCAGACCCAGAACTATTTGTCATTCGATGTTGTCTCGTAGTGTAGACCTTACACGCATCCATCAAAACAAAAGTATTATTCACCTTCTTTCGTCGAGGAGTATTAGTCCTAGAAGTACCCTGACTGGGTCGATCTCCACCATATCAACCTCAAAGTCTTCTTCCAATTGACCTATTTGAGTTTCTGGAATTGTGTCAACATTTTCATCATCGTTTGTATCCCCTGCACCTTGTGCTGAGGAACCTGCATTATCACCTGTTGCAATAGTGTCATTATATATTGTCACAAGCTCTTTCCACATTACCCTTCATTACAGAATATTTTTGCCCCAGGATGTTGCTGTTTTAAAAACGATTGACGAGGAGTGTTATTAAGTGCACATCTAATGAAGAATATTTTTTATAAAGTATTGACAACAAAAAAATAGTAATTGCACATACCCATATATACGACTCTCATACGTCATTGGGAGCTGTGACAGTTTTGGAGAGGGGGTTCCAACCAAAACCTGTGGGGACATCGTGAAGTGTTTTAAACTCTTCTTTAAAGAACTTCTCATTTATATCATTTCATGCCTTTTTTGAGAACGTTGTACAAGTAGACCCTCTTTTAATTAATAACCTTGGCGGAAAGAAATTATATTAATTATAAGAGAATTTTATATATAAGAATCACTGTATTGGTCCATCAAAAAATTTCTTTTCATAATTTATTTTGAATGTATTGTATTTTCTATATAAGCTTCATATATATACAAATGTCTAAGTCTAGTATATGTTAATTTCAGTTTGGTAAGGTTAACCCCTTTTTCAAAGAGAAGAAGAAAAACCTTTATTTTAGGAAGAGACAAAGTTTCTTCTGAACTCTGCTTTTCATGAAATTCTACTGTTTAACTTTTGTTAATTATTTGAGTCCTCACAATGGTTTTTTTAGTTTTCTTTCTATAAAATCTAAAACTTTATGCTATATATATATATGATAATTTATTATACATAGCCAAAATAATTTTATCCATGTCTCTTCTTGATACCTAAATCATCATAAAGTGTTTATAAGATTCATATTACTATATATTAATATAGTATAAAACCTCTCTTATAATTAATAATATACTAGAACTTTCTTAAAAATTTATTAAATAACAAGTATAAGAGAAAATTAATTATACACTATAGAACCAAATTGGTTCCTTACAAATTTATTAATTATTAGAGATTATTAAGTTATAAAATATTAATTATCAGAGGGCCTACTGTAGTTGGTCGGTTTCCCTTGCGAACCTTGTCAGCCATTAGTTCTATAAACAACTTCTCATCCCTAACGCTCCACCTTGTAACCTCGTCAACCATTACTTTTTTTAAAATAAGGTAGTTCTATTATTTCCACAATATAACCAAAAAAGATATAACCATCACTTTTATCATATAATTTTTTTAAAAAAACCAGATCTCTATCTTCAAAAAATTCTGGAAAAAATTTCATATATGTTCAACCATTTCATAACATCATGTTCAGCAATTTCAATAATGGGGGATTTGTATAAACACCAAAGATCAACCACATGATTTTCCTACGATGCACATAAAAGAATTGTAGAGGATCTTCAAATCCAAATCAAATTAACCAAACTATAGCACGGACAATGATGCAGGTTAGGTCTTCATACTCAACTATGGAAGCCAATATTGTCTTGCAACACATATCCATGTCATATTTGTTGAATATTATCTCACTAGATCTAAATTTGGCAAGGACATGTAAAAACGACAAACACATTGAAAGTGTGATGAAATGAACCTGCATGAACCATGTTAAGGTCCCGTGTAACTGAGTCTTCTTTTAGATTAAATTAGATTATAACATGAAAAAATAACAAATTTCTTATCGGAACAAACAATTTTAATCACAACAAGTATAGTATGCCCTTTGGAAGCAATACTTGTAGCTTCCCCTGAAACCATTTGAATGGAAATACAGAGATTAACAAAGTATTGGCTTCAAGGGAAGAGATCTGAAGCTATGAACCCAAAAAAAAAAATACAGAGATTAACAAAATAGAGAATAAGTGGATTTCAAGTGGTGGTGGAGCCATGAAAATGGGGTAGTGGGATTTGTCATCACCTACGATCAAGATCAGAGGCATATTAGCTTCAAGGGGAGAGATCTGAAGCTATGAACCCAAAAAAAAAAATACAAAGATTAACAAAGTAGAGAATCAGTGGATCTCAAGTGGTAGTGGAGCCATGAAAATGGGGTAGTGGGATTTCTAATCACCTATGATCAAGATATGAAGCATATTGGCTTTCAAGGGAAGAGATCTGAAGCTATGAACCCAAAAAAAAAAAAATTACAGAGATTAAGAAATTTCAAATCTAGAGGATAGAAGGCGCATGCGCCACCTCTTTTTGTCGCCGGCAAATCTGGAAGATAGATCTCGCCGTCATCGGCAGATCTACCATTTTCTTTAGAGAGAGAGAGAGAGAGGGAGAAAGAAGACCTCAGATCCATTTTTGAGAGAAAGAGGGACAGTACCTCACCATCCTGAGTCATTACCGGCGTTGAACGTCGCCGGATCTTAGTTTCCCTCTTCGTCGTCTCCTGCAACTCCCTTCACTAGCGCCCTTTTTCTTGTTTGCTTTTTTTTTTTTCAGGAACAAAAAGCGTCGAACTTGTGCCGTTCTTGGGAGCCTCTTTTTTTTGTTCCGTAAAAATCGTGCCGCTGGGCACCGTTTCTAACTTGGGTTGAAGTTATAACCCATCCCAAACCTGTTTCTCATTCCTTGGGTTGTTCCGAAATGCGGAATCATTCCGGATCAGAAACGATTCTATTCCTTGGAACAATCTGATTCAATTTGGAATGTTTCTGTTCTTAGAACTCATTTGGATGCAGTCAACCTGACTCTGTTCCGGGGAGCAGAAACAGCAAAATTGTGTTTGGATGCAAAAAAAAATAAAAAAATCACAATAACATTATTCTAATTACTTTTCTTTAGGAGTAGGAGATGATTAATCATTGTAACTACACAAAATGATAGTTGCATCCAACTTTAAAGTCTATCAAAAGATAATACATGTTCCATATAATCCAAAGTTATATTTGTAATAAAACATGTTCTGTATTTACTTTATGAAGATCACAATCACTATTGCCCAAAAAAAAGTTAACAGTCCCATAAAAAAGCATATCACACTACAACCACAGATTGCACAAACAAAAAGGCAGTACCGTTTGCATTCAACGAGTAATTGCTGAGACGCTGAATCTGTATCATTTTCACTTTGATGTTGTTCCATATCATATTCATCTATCCATTTGAATGAGTTTCATAGTCCTAAACAAAATAAAATCAAATTAGCTAATGATTAATCAACATAATGAGTTCTTATTGATATCAAAATCAAAATAAAATCAAAACATATAAACCTGACGAATTGGGCATCGAAATAATCAATGTCCATAATTTTTCTATCTTCACCATAAACAATTTCATAACACCACGCCCACAAGAACATGTAGGACTTTTGCGATCTCCTACCATACTTTCAGTACTATTTACAAATATTTCTAAACTATAAGAACATTCAATGCATGTCAAAGCAAAAACATATTCATAGACAAGGATATGAAAATTAAAGCCTGCAAATTATAACAATGTCTAGCAATGTTTCCCCTTGGCATACACAAAAAAATATAGAGAATATTAATATGAAAATATAAACATCGTCATTATACTAAGCTGTCATCATACTAAACTAAGGTTGTCCATCTCAATATCATGTAACACCATAATGTGTTGCTAGTACATTTGCAATTTCTTCCCTAAGGCGTTCAATTTCTTGTCGGCCTTGTACAATGCCCACCTCTACAACCCTTGAGGAACCTGCCTCATTGGTAGGTGTCATCATTGTCGAGAATCATATCCTCATCGCCATAAGTAAGAAATTCTTTATCTTGTTGCGTTTGCGATTTGATGAAATTGTGAATAGTGCATGCAGCAAGAATAATACGTTTTTGTCCACGAAGGGAGTAAGATGACATTTGCTTCAAGATAGCGAATCGAGATTTTAACACGCCAAAACATCTCTCAATAACATTCCTCAATGATGAATGATGATAATTAAACAACTCTTTCCCCCGTGGTTGTCGAGCACGCCTCTGTACTCTTGTAGATGATATCGCTCTCCACGATAAGGCATCAGATAACCAGCATGGTGGTGTATGTGACGCCTTGAACCCGCGCCTAGGGAATCAAGTTCCGAGACGCGCGTCCGTTCGTCAAATCACGCAAGCGGAAGACTTTACCCGCGAAAATACGGGAAATTTAAACATTTATCACATACTTCCAAAAAACAAATAACACCTGTCATTACAATAGTCATCATACAAACCATATACTTGTATTATTTACATCAAGTCTGTTTTACAAAAGTAGGCGCCTCTATCACGCCGGGTATAGTTTGTATAAGCTTCCAAAATGTCCAATTGGACTTTTCACTTACTGGTCAACAGCTCCGATATCTGCTGACATAAAAAGTCAGTGAGCTATGAAGCCCAAGAAAACCACAATCCTTCTAAACTATTTTCCACATAATAACACGCATTAATAATGATATAATAAACAGTTCAATTTGCATGTTACAATAAAATTGAACAGTATATAATAAACTATGACTCAAGGTCACTTAGGGTTACGTCACCTTAACCGAGGTTCCCGACCTCACATTACTTTCCAATTATGGAGTTCAGATATGAATGTATTCATATTACCAAGTTATCATTTTAATCATCAATTATGTTTCATTTGGAGTCCTGAGACTCTATTAACTGGCCACAGTCCACAAATGTTCAGCTTAAAGTCTCTAAATCATAACCATACATAGAGCCATTTAGACTCACACTCACTGTTCCTGCTTTCACCCGAACACGACCAAACCTTGGGTATACTAACTCAACTCACCTGGAATCTGACGATTCCACACCGAACCCTGAGTACACCAACTCAGACAAATACACCAACCCTGAATATACTGACTCAGACCACTTCGTATCTGAAGCTTACACACACAACATGGGCATTCGCGCAATAAGGACATACTTTTCTATTCAATTGACTAGCAACATCTACCGTGTATTCGCCATCATCACCCTCGGTATCAATCAAGGAACCACAATCAATCTGCCTACCGTCTTCTGGCTAGTCTACGGAGGAACCCCGACATCTTTACCAATATTGTCATCTCCTGACATTCCACCAAGAAGGGACCCCGATAGACACGGTGCCAACATCTTTTGACTCACCCAGAGAGGAACTCCGGACTATACACTATCTGATATTCAGTCACTTTAAACTCTCTAGGACCCCGACATCTCCCGACTATAAGTCACGGAGAAACCACGGGCCATGTAGGACACCGTCACTCCTGACCTAGTCTAAGAAGCACCACAGACGACCTAGACAAACAGATCGACATCTCTCGACTATCAGTCACGGAAGAACCCCGGGCCTTACTAGACACCGTCTCTCCTGACCTAGTCAAAGAGGAACCACAGACTATACTTAACTCGGGTTAGATTTTCTAACAACAGGTTAACCTCAGTTAACCCAAACCTCACTTGATTAACTAAAATAACTTGGGCCTTGCGCCCGTGAACCAAATCCGGTAACACACCGTCCCGTTAGGAAACGTTTCTAGGCTAATGGATGTGTCTATAGCCTTATACGACCTGCAAAACAACTTTTTGTCACTCCAGAGTGACGATACAATTTACCCGGGACCCGATTTGGGTTCCCCGAAGATCCACAAAAATCATAATATCACATAGGGGTCTTCGACCATTTTTCCATCCACATCATTCATATAGTGAGTCTAGATCTGGGGTTTTGACACCCGAGACCGAGGGCTACACCCCTCTACTCATTTTTCACGTACATCCAACCCTTCCACACATCACATAGGGGTCTCCGACTCTTTTTTTCATTCACGCCAACAAACATGTATATACTTCACATAAAAGAATATAGCAAAATAAGGGAAAAAAGAGAAAAAATATGGGGTTTTACCTAGTTCACACTTTTCAAGGCAGTTAGTACAAAAAGGGCACCGCCAATGCGTCCGGGAGGGCGATCAACCCCAAGGTAAAGCTCCTCACTCTTTCACTTTCTCTCTATCTTTTTCTCTCTATACGCAAATCGAGGCACCAGGGAAGAAATTGGACGCCACCAACACGTCGGGAACATCAAAAAACCCAAGGGGACCTCCCTTTTCCTTTCTGTCTCCTCACTCTCTCTAAAAATTTTGGGGGCAGAACCTCCATTGCTGTCCAAAACCGTGTAAATGAAGAGGTCTGACCCCCCCCTCCCTTTTAAAAAACATGGGTCATGTGCATGGCACATGACCTCTCTTGATGTGACTTCTTGACCAAGTCAACACTTTGACTATTTGACTCGATTCCCGATTTTGTTGTACTTACGGCCTCCGAAACGTTATCAAACGAAGTCCGATTTTGACGAAACTTTAGGCAACTGAACCTGGGGCAATCCGACACCTACTGTAAAAAAATTTGGAGAAAAATATTGAGTTTTGACAACTGCACTTTAGTCCGGAAGGAAATTGTAAAACCCACTAATTTTCTAATTTTGTATACAAAACACGCTGTCGTTTCTTTATATGAGATAATTAACTGTTGAAATGACAGACGGTCGTCCTCACAACCGACCGGCACGCTATGGTATCAACCGCACGGATTTCTATTAGAATCCCCAACAATTATGGAGTCCCATTAAATTCCGAAAAAATCCGGAATTTTCTGATTTTCTTACATTTAAGATTCTCACGGTCTCGCGAATCGATACGCGACAGAACTGGAACGATAGGTGATCGTCCAGGCACATTGTGCATAATTTTCGAGAAAAAACACTGAAATTTTACCAATACAATCCAATCCCGAATAAAATCTACTTTTTACAAATTTAACAAATAATTAACTAATTAACCTCCATTAAGGACCCATAAACGCATAATTTTATTATATTAAAATTTCGGGTCGTTACAGTGTAGCCCGAGTCGACAACATAATATTTACCCGAAATATAAATTATCTAAATAAATTGTATATATAAATGTATATGTATATATATCTTTTAAACAATGTTACCTGCAAAGGAGTGGGGGAATTGCAATTCTGGTCTTGTTATGGCTTCTGCAAAAACACGTGAATCATTAGTTATTCCTTCTTAACCGACGGACACAAATGTGAAACACATATCGAAAGAACATGCACATAAGACATTTTGAGTAACAGTTGTCTTCCTCCTTTGATATGGAATCTGATTCTTAGTAGACACGCTTACATGTGTGTCGTCTATTGCCCCTATACAATCCTTGAAAAAGTAAAAAGAAATTGTAACTCATTAATCATTTAATGAAACATTGCATGTATAAATACAATCTTTAATCATTTGTTACCTTAAACCAAGGATGGTATTTTGAATTGTTGAGAATTTCTGGTAGAGTTTCTGTCAAATCCGGGGGAGACATATTAGCTCTTTTACCAAATTCGCAATGACCTTCAAAACTATTTTAAAATAACGACTAACCGTCTCTCCTGAATGTTGAAATCGTTCTGCTATCATTCAATTACGTTCATTGTGGCCAATTGTCATTAACAACATAGCTACTTGTTCTTCAACAGTAACAAATTTTGAATCATTCACAAGGTCTGTACTTCTCAAAGTATGACAACCTTTCAAATACATGTTTTTTCATGCAAAACAAATCATAACATCTATCCGGATGTCCAGTAAGTACGTTATGTACAAATTCTGGACCTGTCTCACTACGATCCCTAATTGGTTTTTTGTTGATGCGCCTCTCCTGAATGTTGAAATCGTTCTGCTATCATTCAATTACGTTCATTGTGGCCAATTGTCATTAACAACATAGCTACTTGTTCTTCAACAGTAACAAATTTTGAATCATTCACAAGGTCTGTACTTCTCAGAGTATGACAACCTTTTAAATACATGTTTTTTCATGCGAAACAAATCATAACATCTATCCGGATGTCCAGTAAGTACGTTATGTACAAATTCTGGACCTGTCTCACTACGGTCCCTAATTGGTTTTTTGTTGATGCACCTCTCCTGAATGTTGAAATCGTTCTGCTATCATTCAATTACGTTCATTGTGGCCAATTGTCATTAACAACATAGCTACTTGTTCTTCAACAGTAACAAATTTTGAATCATTCACAAGGTCTGTACTTCTCAGAGTACGACAACCTTTCAAATACATGTTTTTTCATGCGAAACAAATCATAATATCTATCCGGATGTCCAGTAAGTACGTTATGTACAAATTCTGGACCTGTCTCACTACGGTCCCTAATTGGTTTTTTGTTGATGCGCTTATTCAATTCATGGAATATTAATAGAAACAAAAAATCATCATCAGACTCTTCAATATCTGAACCTAACTCGAGTCTATCTGAATATGACTCGGGATCCATATTACCTGAACACCAAATGTAAGCACAATATTACATAATAGACAAAGTATCCCTAAACTTGCATTAACAACATCAAACTTGTCTAATAAGTTAAGAACACAAATTCAGAAAGTAGTCCACTTGCAGATTTTAGTAAACCAAGTTGTGTTATGAAACAAACAAACATGTATTTCGGTAATGACTTAAGAAAAAGAAATAGGTAACAGTAACACTGGACTTCAAGGTATTGAAAATTGTCTTTCCTAATGCTGAAACTAATGGGTTCAATGGGGATTTCTCAACCATGGGATGGAACAGAACTTCTTTAGAGGAAGTTTCTGAGTCTCAAAATTCAAAAATGTTCCTAAAATACTTGGAACTGTCAAAATCAATCGCCGCTATAAGTAAACAAACAATTTTGTGGTTTCTAAAGGGAGAACTCATGAAGACAACTAGAGCAAGTCCGAGAGCAATGGGTCTGAGTAATTTGACTCCTAAGAGACAAGCTGCACATTACTACCGAGTTTTTAACCATTTTCTTATTAACTTGAGCAGATACAAACCCCTATATCATACAAATATTTAATTTCATAATAGATACTAATTCCTATCTCAGATATAGAGGTGCCCCAGCAATTTGATATTGCTAATTATCTTTTTAGGCAACATTATTGGTAGAAAACTATCTAAAGCAATTAAGTGTTATCATTGGTTCTGTCTTCTAAATTTTCGAAGCTGAGTTATTGGATAAAGAAGTCATTAACAGTCAAGTTAACTATATCAAGAACAAGTCACCGGACTATAGATGACTTATTCCAAGCCAGAGGCTTCCAGACTATGCTTACAAGTTTTTGTTCAGTCATAAAAAGCAAGAACTGTAAATTCAAAAGTAGCAAAATAACAGTCCAGCAGATAGAGCTAGAGTTCTTAGGTATAAATCTCTAAGCATGCATTCTTGGACATCTCAGAACAAATAGCAAGTATAAGAAGAAATATGTAGCCAGTATCTATAATCACCAAGAATCTGTGGGACGTCAGGTTCATCTAATAGATCAATGGACTTGGTTTCTTCCATGAACTCGCCTTGCTAAAGATCAGACTGTTGGTTGGGATTGTCTTATGTTCACATGCTAAATGGAATAGAACTCATATTGTGCTATTGATGGTGGTTTGGGACATCTGCCTAGATGGTGTCATTGGCATCAACCAATGGTCACTGCACTAAATACATTGAAGGATAAAATTAGACACCACCTGAGGACTGTATAGAGTTGAAGCATTTTGAATCCTCTTTCTCAAAATAATCACAACACTCATCAAGGTAGCAAACTTATTACTACAATCAAGCTGTGAACTATGTTTCAAAGCTTCCTAGCATCCCGGAATCCTGCAAAATATTTCCCTTTATAGAGGGAAAACATGGTAAAATCTCTTACTCATCAAATTAACAACACTTCCACAGCCTTATTCCCAATAGCTCCAAGCATAGGAAACCAACAAATCTTCTTGCAATTAACAATAAATCCCATATGGAAATAGCAGAGAAAGACTTGTTCTTCTGAATCAAGAGACCTAACAGTATTCCTAAGAAGACAACTAACATAGTATGTGAGCACAATATTACAACTAACATAGTATGTGAGCAAAATATATCAACATCAAAATGAACTAGCAAGTGTAAGACAAAGTCACGTCTATTACAAGTACAAAGTTTTAAAATAGCAACCAAACAACATTCTTAAATAACAAGTTCCAAACAAACATCCCAATGAAAAAGTCAGCACTAATGTCATTCTAAACTCCTTAGTAAGAGGAGTTTCTGGCTTGTGAGTACATTCATGAAAAGTTCTCTCCAACTACGATCGCGCGTGATGATCTTCGTCGCCTTCAAATAGGCTTCGTCTCTTAGATCTTGATCTAATGTCGCCAACACCTCACAACAACGGGTAATAGAGAATGGGTCATCACTAACTTCGGACCCAGAACTATTTGTCCTTCGATGTTGTCTCGTAGTATAGGCCTGACAAGCATCCATCAAGACAGAAGTACTATTCACATTCCTTCGACGAGGAGTGGAGGTTCTAGACGCACCTCGACTGGGTCGGTTCGTCTCTCCTATATCAAAATCTTCATCCTCTTCGAATTGCTCTAATGGAGTTTCTGGAATCCTTTTAACATTCTTATCATTGTCTGTCTCCCCTACACCTTGTGTTGACGCACCCGCATTGTCACCTATTGCGGTGGTGTTGCCATATATTATCACAAGTTCATCCCACATTGGACACCCTTTATTGCGGAATGGTTTTGCCCCAGGGTGTTGCTGTTTTACAAAATATTAAGTGAACATGTAATGAGTGAATTTTTTTTTGAACGGTCTTCCCGAAAAGTGTAAAAATTAGTAATTACACGTACCCGTAAATATGATTACCAAACGTCATCGGGAGCTGTGACAGTTTTGGTGAGGGGTTTCCAAACAAAACCTGTTAGGACATCGCGAAGCGTTTTAAACTCTCGATAATATAGTCTCAATTTGTTGAACTTATTTTCGAATTGTTGATGAGAATACTTGTAACCCTTGAAGAACTTCTCATTTATGTCATTCCATGCCCTTTTTGAGAATGTCGTGGTTGGTCGGTTTCCCTTTCGAACCTCTTCAACCATTAGTTCTATTAACAATTTCTCATCCCTACTACTTCACCTTGCAACCACGGCATCTTTCTCCCCTATGGTAATTCCTGACATCTATCAAATAATGTGTATTTATTACACATTGTAAAAATATATAGTAAATCGTGTATTATTGAAACATTAAGATGGTTATCTTTTTTCCACATTACTCACAGATTTAATTAAGCAAGCCAAAGAGGTAAGAAAAAAGTATATCAATTATACACAAAAAAATATTTCCACATACTTGTACATGCTCTGGTACTACCAATAACATAAGGTTTCATGGCTACAAGATGTAACACTGATATACATGTAACACCGATATACATATAGATGGGCATGCAAAAAGAACCTAACACCCAGTTCCCTATATATGGCTATATGGACTCATCACAGAGAGCATCTCTGTATGAAAATTTTACATAAGAGTTCAGTCCAAGAGGGGAACTCAAGAGGCGAAGATCGCATCTCAACTAAAGCAACCTGAGAGTACCAAGTTAATTGGTGATGCCTATTGCTTCATGTTTGATCATCTACTCAAAGGCATTTGAATATGCATCCCTATATGTGAGTAATGCATGAATTTGGAGCTGCTTCTAAAGACTGAAAATATTGAAAGACAGAGGATAACATGAAACCATGGGCAACTGTGAGCTTAGAAGAGCATCATCAAAATCTAAAGACTTACCCGTAAGCATGGAGTGCTCTGGTAAGTTGGGACAAGGGAAAAGCATCATCAAAATCTAAACACTTACCCGTAGGCATGGAGTCCTCTAGTAAGACTGGCCAATACACTACTAAGAAAGCTTATAAAAATTACAGATCTACAAGACAAATCCCCATTGATAGATCATGCAACTCTTCTACCCTCCAAAAATTATAGATCTACAAGAGGAAACCCTCCAAAAAATTCGATTTTACAGTCCTACAATTTCAAATCTACATGAGGAAACCCCAAAACATTCTTTTAACAGCCATTGTTCGATCTATTGTTTGATCTACAAGATAAACCCTCAAACCGAGATCATCTACAATAGAAACCCTCAAACCGAGATCATCTACAAGAGAAACCCGAGATCATGCATTGAAGAAAATCACCCAAAAAATTACAGATCTACAAGATCCAAATCAGACAACACATTACATTTGAGCCAAAAAAAAAACAACACATTACGTTGAATCAGAATGAACAAGAGAGAGAGAGAGAGGGGAGTACCTCATCGCCAGCGTCGGAGAAGGAGGAAGAATCATCGGAGAAGAGAAGGAGACTCATCGGTGCTTTGGGTCTCTACTGCCGTTTGTGATTTGATAAAAAGAGTAAAAGTCTCTTTTTTGTTTTTATCGGGAACGGCTTGTTCCGATGGGCTCGTTTCGTTCCCAAAAACACTAATTTTTTGTTCCAAAAATTCCTATGCTTTTTGTTCTGTTTCTCGACACGATCCGAGAATCTGTGATAACCAAACGCGTTCTAGTGTGTTCCGAAGAAACGGAACAAAAAAATATTCCGCCGGAACGATGCCAAACGGGCCCTTAATGTCTGAGTTCTGCAGCTGTCTTCCCAATGCTAATAAGAGAGTTAACAAAGGAGAAAACAACACTCCCTTTTTCGCATTCCCACCCAATTTGATCCACGCGGCATTCATTGAATAGATGCCCGAGCACCCAGCTCGGTCATCACCAAAGCGAATCCAAAGCCTTTTTCTTAAACTTAGGTATCCCCGATCCTTTGGGTCAAGACTATGTCCCAAGGGTGTGACATGAGACCGTAACCCAACACATCAAGCAAGTCTTGTGGTAGGTTCGAACCTATGACCATTGCAATGGATTCGGCTCCTCTACTTGGAAAACTTGTGCTATGATATTGCTTGCCTTTTCACCACAGCACACCACCTCTTTTAGGTAAGGATCCCATACTATGACGTGTGGCAAAAAATGGGTGGCAAAATGAGAATATGTTAACCCTCATGAATTTTAAATTTAGAGGTTAGAGGAAACCAAAACCCAAGAGAGGTAGAGAGATCAGGAATGGGAGAAGAAGAGACTTGTTGTTTGTTTGAAGAGATCAAAACCAAAACCCTTTAGAGAGAGAGGGACTAGGTTGGGAAAAGTACGGAATTAGGCTTGAGTTTATGAAAAATTACGGAAACCAGCTCCCTTTTGAGGGAGTTATTTTTTCCAGCCTCCACGCGTGTGTAGAGCTGAAGCGTGCGGGAGGGCTTGTTACAATGTCCAAAATACCCCTGTAAAAACTGAACAGTTTATGGCTAACTCTCCCAATTCCATCGAATACCTTACTTACCCATTTCGAACGCAGAGGAAGAAGTAGGAAGAGGAAGAAGGAAGAGGAAGAACGAAGAAGGAAGAAGAAGGAAATTTCGGTTAAGAGGTATGGATTGAAACCCTGATCAAAACAGATGAAAATTTCGGTCAGACTTTTGTTGATTTTTTCGCATTTCGAACTCATTATGGATTGAACTCGTTAGTTTAAGAGGAAGATAAACCCTAAGGAAATAAAACCCTAACGAAGATGAACCCTTAAACCCTGTAAGAAAAATCCCAAAAATCGGGAAATCGGTAAAGATTTACAGTCTCAAATTCAAGATAACAGTCTCGAATTCGAGATGGTTATCTCGAATTTGAGACTGTTATCTCGAATTCGAGATAACCATCTCGAATTCAAGACAACCATCTTGAATTCAGGATGGTTATCTCGAATTCGAGATAACAGTCTCGAATTCAGGCTCTTTTTTTTTTAAAAGTAATTCTTAAACTGTATTACTAATATTAAGGAAGTCACACCCTAAAACCCCTGTAGGAAAAATCCAACGGCTGAATTCGAGGTTACAGTCTCGGATTTGAGACGGTTATCTCGAATTCGAGATAACCATCTCGAATCCGAAACTGTTATCTCGAATTCAGGACTGCTAATTTTTGAATTCCATCTTCCACTAATCAATTTTATTAATACTTGCAGAGTCAAGATGTCCACCATTTGCTTTCATTGTTGAGTCTGTATTGTAAAGCATTGACACTGTTGAGTTTTTGCGTTGTTTTTTCTTGATGTTGCAGATAATGAATGTATCAGTGATTTGTTGTTATGACGGAGAATGGAAGATTCTCCCTGACAGGTCCCACGTATATGAGGGTGGAAAATCGAAATTGATACAGTTGTATAGTGGAATGACACATGAGCAACTTTTAAGCAAAGTTTATCGATTGACTAAATCCCGGTGGGAAGAAACTGAGATTAGAGTGAGGTCTATGTTCCCTACACACCCGACAATTCCTCCTACTGATATTGAAGATGATGAAGACTTGTTGGTATTTATTTCAGAATGTGAGCGAGCACAAACTCATAATGTACTTTTGCCAATATATGTAACTGAAGTTGCAAAGGGAGTACAACAGTGTGGTCCACCCTCTTTGAGTTACGAAGGTTTTCCTGATCATGAGACTGCCATTCCCCATGCGAACGAGGGTGATACTTGTCATGTCCTTCAGCCTTCTACGGTCTATGTTCCCGACCCTGTCCTCCCAACCGTGCCTTGGCCCTTTGAAGACTTGACAACAGGACCAACTCAATATACTTGTTTTGTGCCTAACACATATGTAGATTATGGTGATACCAGCAGGGGCGACAACTACCATAGTGAAGATTGTGGTGTTCAAGATAATGAATGTGCTAATGTTGGTGAATGTGCTGAAGATGATGATGATGAAGAAGATGATGCTGATGATGATTATTCAGTAGAGGTAGATGAAGATGTTGTCAGAGACGATGTTGATGAGGGTCCTATCCGTGCAAATATCCGTAGCTCATCTAGGTCTGCTTTTCGGCAAGTCAGTCAAGGCCCTTCATCAAATGTGATTGAGAATGATGACTATGTCAATTTCGATCCTTCAGGCTTTGTGGCTGCACTCGACAATACGGATGATATTTCACTTGGGCAAATGTTTAAGGATAAGAGGTGCCTACAGAATGTGTTGGCAAAGTATGCAATGATAAAAAACTTCCAATATAGGGTTGTGGATTCGAATAAATTAAAGTTTGTAGTTAAGTGCCTTGGGGGTAATTGTACTTGGAGGCTACGTGCATCAAGGGTGAATGAGTCGGGTGTCTTCAAGATAAAGACTTATAATTCACATCACTCCTGTGGGTTTCTCATAACTGGGCCCGATCATCGACAAGCATCTAGTTTGGTTATTAGTGACATGGTCGTGGGACGAATCGAGGGTCACGTGGCATCTAGGCCCAAAGAGATTATTCATGATGTTTGGAAACAATATGGAGTGCAAATGAGTTACCGGAAAGCGTGGAGATCTAGAGAGATTGCAATAGAACATGTTAGAGGATCATACGACGATTCGTACGCTGACCTCCCCGCTTATTTGTACGAGTTATGCAGGACCAACCCGGGAACAGTTCCTGCAGTATTGAGTGACCCAGATACTGGTGCATTTGAAAGGTGTTTCGTGGCTCTTGGACCTTGTATAAGAAGTTTTCAGCTCAGTTTACGAAGAGTATTAGCTATTTACGGGACGCATCTAAAGGGTAAGTACAAGGGGATCTTAATCATAGCAACATCACTTGATGGTGACAACCACATATGTCCAGTTGCTTATGGAATAGCTGAATCAGAGAACAATGACAGTTACAAGTGGTTTTTCAAACAATTAGCTGACTCAGTTGGGTACATGGAAGGGTTAGTCATTATAACTGATCGACACGCCAGTTTGATAAGCCAAGTCCCCATTGCATTCCCACATGCAATTCATAGTTATTGCTCATATCATATTAGCCAGAATATGCATGCAGCATTCAAGGACGAGGGACTGAAACTGTTATTTTGGTCGGCCGTAAAGACATGCATGTTCAACAAGTTCCAAGAGTTTATGTCACGTCTTGCAGGAGCAAACCCCGAGGCACATGAATGGTTAGCTGCAATTCCAAGAGAAAAATGGGCATCTGCATACTTTCCTGGGCTAAGGTATAACATTGTAACTACTAATATAGCTGAATCGATCAATAGTTTGCTTAAGGAAGCGAGAGAATATCCAGTTACAATGCTTTTAGAGGATGTGCGTCTTAAGATCCAACGAATGTTCTTTAACTGACGAAACAAAGCGATGGAAATGAATGGAAGCCTAACAACATGGGCCGAGGGTAAACTACAGAGGAGACTTTCTAAAGCACGTTATTTGGAATGTGATGGAATCGTTCGATATGAGTATTATGTGAGGGGAGAATTTAATGCTACAGTGAAGCTTCTTAAACGTACTTGCACCTGTAGGAAATTTGATGTACAGGGGTTGCCTTGTATACATGTTTTGGCTGCCTGTAATAAGTATCGACATGATCCGTATGCGTACTTTTCTCCCTACTATACATCTGATATGTATCGAGCCACCTATGAAGAGTCAATATATCCGGTACATGACAAAAAGCATTGGAATCTCCCAGATGAAGTAATAGCCGAGACCAAGCAGATGAAACCCCCTGTACAAAAAAGAAGCACGGGGAGACCGAAGAAGAACAAAATTCCTTCACAAGGCGAAGAAAGGCCTACTGTAAGATGTGGTAGATGCAAACAAAGTGGTCATAATAGACAAACATGTACTAATGTAATCCCACAAGTATGATCATTTCATAATAACAATTCAAAGTGTTTTTGTATCGAATTCTTGATTTTGTATATTCGAATATTGTTAAAATTCATCCATCCATGTACTTGAGTGGTATATAAAGGGAGACAAATGGAAACAACAGTCTCAAGACAGAACCTGTAATCTGGAACTGGAGCCTGAATTCGAGATAACCATCTAAAATTCGAGATGATTTGGATGATTTCGAGATGGTTATCTCGAATTCAGGACCTGCACCTGTATAATCTGGAACAGAATGAAAAATAATAGAAGCAACAGTCTCGAATTCGAGATGGTTATCTCGAATTCGAGATGATTTGGATGATTTCGAGATGGTTATCTCGAATTCAGGACCTGCACCTGTATAATCTGGAACAGAATGAAAAATAATGGAAGAAACAGTCTCGAATTCGAGATAACCATTTCGAATTCGAGATGGTTATCTCGAATTCGAGATTTTGTTAGTCTGAATTCGGGACAGGAACTGTAAATGAACAGTGAATGAGCTACCTTGGGGGAATCCTTTACATCCATAATAAATCCATTACAAATCCAATACATACATCCATGTCAGGTTTGAAAACTTAAACATCCTTCCATAAAAAAATTAGTACATCCAAACAGTGAGCCCCCCTTGACATAAACAACACATAAGATACTCCCACCCCTTGACCATGTCCCCTAAGGATTGGCAACCCCATCCATTATCTCGCAGGCTATCCGCTTCCGGAACTTCAAAACATCAACCTACAAGTTTAAAATACGATGAGCATAAATAGTGAGTCAAATAAATTAAAACCTTCAAGAGCATAAATAGTAAGTTAGAGGAAAATAAAGAATAATACCTGCTCAAACTGAATCTCCAAATCAGCACATAAGAAATCAACATATTTCATCAGGAATATTCCACAATCGCGCCTGATACACAAACAACACATTTCATTAGTATTTTATAGTATAGGAAAAAAAAGTGAGCTAAATTATAAATAAATTGCTTATTTTCATATAGACTTACGTATTTTTCTGTTTTGGTAAGTGGGTGACCTCCCGTACCACCCAGTCCTTGCCTAGAGCCTCCACGTCGCCAAACATATGGAAGAAGGCGGGGATGCATTCTTTGATGGTACATAGTTCTGATGCATACATGTCTATGACATCGGTGAAGTATGAGTCCAGAATTAGGACTTGGTTTCTCGGGGGTTCCAATACCGCTAACACCCAGTGCTGGCCATGGAGAAACGGGAGGTACACTCTCTCAGCCGACCACATGGCTGGTCGCCCACTTGACCCCTTAACAATGGGTCTAAGGTTAGGGTTTATTTGGTCCTTTAACATCACTCGTGTCACAGAGTCGTTTGCATTCATATATGATCTTAACACGTCTGCTTCTCGAAGTAGAAATTCCTGTGAAGACACTAAATCATTAGAATACCTTAAAGATTGAGTTACCGGTAATGAAATAATAAGAAGAGACCTTACCATGAACCAAGTAGGTCCAAAGACACAGGACTGAGTGTAAAGAGCGGGATGTCTCTCACGACGTTGTGCCAACAGCTCCATCCATACGTCAATATGCTATATATATAAAAGGATTAGTGTTAGATTATTAGAATTACAAAAGAGATACACAACATTAAATTAAAGATGGGAAGAGTCTGTTACTGTGGAATCGATCAAGCTTTTGCTAGTTGACACAACAGCGAGCATCTCCGGAGTTATTCTAACGTTATATATCGTCTGCCTACATTTCAAAAACTTTCTAAAGTAGAGAAATATGATCATTTATGCATCTACTTTTGAATTCAAAATTAGAAAAATTACCTAATATTATTCGAATCTGCCTCCGTATTCAAAAAGGTTCGTAGGGCCTTTTTTCCAGTTGTCGTAGCTTCCCTCATTGGGTCTTTAGCGGTCATGCCCTCAGTCATTTTTTTCTTCACTCTAGTATTCAAGTAAGGGGAGCGGAGATGCTTCGAAATGATTGTGGCTCTTAGTGGCATTCCCTCAACTCTTGTAAGGGTTTCATCATCATCACCTTCAAAAGCCGTTATTTCAGCATCACCCACCTCCCCCCCTGAACAGGCTGTTCTTACTTCATCCCCCACCTCCCCCCTGAACAGGTTGCCCTTATTTCATCACCCACCTCCCCCCCTGAACAGGTAGGCCTTCCCTCATCACCCACCTGCCCCCTGAAAAGATAGTTCTTTCTTCATCATTAGGGGTGCATACTTTTTGCATTCTCTTTCTTTCTTTTCTTCTTCTTTTTCTTTCTCTTTCTCTATCTCTATCTCTTTTTCTTTCCCTTTTTCTCATAGCCCTCATTTCTGATGCATAATTATCAAATCTGTCAGCCAAGCAATCCATTTTCGTGGCTAAGGCATCAAACCGTCGGCCAAAATAACGTTTCAGACGCTTGTACAAAGATGGGTGTGATTTCGCTTGTACATCGTGTACCTGAAAAAATGCTAGATATTAGGACACAATAAAATGTAAATATATGGAATAAATGTGCTTGAAGTCCAGATTACAGTCATGAATTCGAGATTACAGCCTCGGATTCGAGATGGTTATCTCGAATTCGAGATAACCATCTCGAATCCGAGGCTGTAATCTCGAATCCGAGACTGTAATCTCGATTTCAGGATAAAATTTTACAACAGTTTCGATACAATCATCTTTATTTAGGGTTTCAATTTTGTTACTTACAGTTTTTGACCTTTGCTCATGTACCGGGGGGGGACTACCCTCCTCCTCGTCATCATCACCATCATCATTCCCTCCCTCCACCTCAGCCTGCTCATCACCATCCCCCTCAAGAGTATCCTCCTCCTCACCACCCTCCTCATCGCCATCCTCTTCCTCCTCATCCTCAGCCTCATCATCATCATTATCATCATCATCCTCAGATCCCATTCGTGCAAGTACACCCCTAACAACTTCTTGCTCATTCTCACGATCAGTGACATTCAACTTAAGAACCTCAAGCTGTGAACATAAAATTATGTTAAACTAAGCAAACAAAAAATATATAACTAAATACTAACTTTCACTTTCGTACCTCTTCTACATTAAATATCTTTTCTTCCAATGTCTTGTAGATTTTATACGTAGTATCTTTCCAACGTAAAACACGAGAGAACATCTCAGTAGTAGGCGGAGATCCGCGAGAACATAATCTCCCAAGTGCAGGAATGCATTCAAACATCCAAACCTGTCATCATTAGAATTTGAAATGAAAATACAAACAGGAGTGTAATTACAAATTAAACTTATATCAATGATATAATATACCTGAAAGGCAATACAACATCCGTTAATATTGTATTGTGGAGTATCTATATGTGTCATTTCAATACTTTTCTTAAATATCGAGTACCCTACAGTGCCCCAAGGGTATTTGTTAAAGGCATCGAGGTCCTCTACAAGATCCAAGTAGTCAATCTCGATGTTCGAGTGTGTCTCTTTTGCAATGATCAATAACTCCACATATAGGACCAATGCAATCTTGATTGCGTCCATATCATTGTTACACGGCTCCAACACCCTAAGCAGGTCCAATTTTTTTATAAGTTGTACTTCACCAAACTAACGAACCTTTAGGGAGGTAGGAGAATTGGCGGGTACTATGGCGGGAGGGACACCTATGCTAGCATTTAAACCCATTATCAGGGTGAAGTCTAACAACCTAAACCGCATAACACTACTAGCTACATCAAAAGTAAGTGCATCCCTACGCCTCTGAAGTAGGTGGTGCAATGCCTGACCACATTGGGGATTTCTGAGGAAATCATAAAGATGCCCAAAGCAAGTCTGCTTCCATAAAGACTTTCTCTCAGGATGGGCCTCCAAGTGCGGCTTTATTTTTTCAAACCATTCTTTCATGGTACATTTCACAGAAGGTTGGGCCTTTTCCACCTCTTTCCCCTTCTCTTTGTCTTTCCCTTTGCCTTTGTCATCCCCTTTTCCTCTGTTTTTTGGCATCTTGACTCTGCAAGTATTAATAAAATTGATTAGTGGAAGATGGAATTCAAAAATTAGCAGTCCTGAATTCGAGATAACAGTCTCGGATTCGAGATGGTTATCTCGAATTCGAGATAACCATCTCGAATCCGAGACTGTAACCTCGAATTCAGCCGTTGGATTTTTCCTACAGGGGTTTTAGGGTGTGGCTTTCTTAATATTAGTAATACAGTTTAAGAATTACTTTTTAAAAAAAAAAGAGCCTGAATTCGAGACTGTTATCTCGAATTCGAGATAACCATCCTGAATTCAAGATGGTTGTCCTGAATTCGAGATGGTTATCTCGAATTTGAGACTGTAAATCTTTACCGATTTCCCGATTTTTGGGATTTTTCTTACAGGGTTTAAGGGTTCATCTTCGTTAGAGTTTTATTTCCTTAGGGTTTATCTTCCTCTTAAACTAACGAGTTCAATCCATAATGAGTTTGAAATGCGAAAAAATCAACAAAAGCCTGACCGAAATTTTCATCTGTTTTGATCAGGGTTTCAATCCATACCTCTTAACCGAAATTTCCTTCTTCTTCCTTCTTCGTTCTTCCTCTTCCTTCTTCCTCTTCCTACTTCTTCCTCTGCGTTCGAAATGGGTAAGTAAGGTATTCGATGGAATGGGGAGAGTTAGTCATAAACTGTTCAGTTTTTACAGGGGTATTTTGGACATTGTAACAAGCCCTCCCACACGCTTCAGCTCTACACACGCGTGGAGGCTAGAAAAAATAACTCCCTCAAAAGGGAGCTGGTTTCCGTAATTCTTCATAAACTCAAGCCTAATTCCGTACTTTCCCCGACTAGGTTTCCTGCAATTCTAATGACTTGCGATTCCGGTATCAACGAGAAGTTCCAGCAAGTTTGATTTCAGCGGGGATCGTGCTTGGCTTTTGACCACAGCACGCCACCTCTTGCGAGTAAAGATCCAACGTGACTTACCATCTCTCTCTCTCTTATTTATCTGCTCTAGATTTTTTTCTTTAAAATGATAGAAAGTACTAGCTTTTGATAATTCAATTGATCTTTGTTAGGGTTCTTGGCGTTCTTATTTGGTGGCTAGGGTATTGGATGCTTGATTTGTCATCACAAAAGAACCCAATTTCCTGTCTTGCTATATTAATAGATGTATGTAAGAAAAATGTGATGGATTGTACAAATGGAAACTAACTCAACTATTCAGATCGGACGGGAGGATAGAAATGTGAGATTCTTCCATGTACTGAACTCTTGTTAGCTGAAGTAATTAGTGTTAATAATTTGTTCAGTTTAGGAACTAATGCACTAAATTATGCGAGAAATAGAGTGAATAAAATGCTAGATTAGAAATTTTTGTTGTAGTTATATGAATCTAAGGTAGATTTTGATCACTCCACATTCTATGTTTTGATGTATGTAAATTGCAGGTAGATTTTGGTTATATTTGCTTTAGTTATTGAGAATGAATGAATTTAACGACTACAATTGACATTATTGTGGATGATTTGGGTGTTTGTACTTGGAAACCTAAATATGACATAGAGTTTGATTCTGAACAAGATGCATATGTTTTCTATAATGCTTATAGGGGAAAGAGGGGTTTGGTATTAGAAGAGAAACCTATAATAAGAATAAAAGTACTGGTGAAATGACTTCGAGAATATTTGTGTTTTAAGGAGGGTTTTCGGGGTAAGAAAAAGCAAGATCATTTGATTAAGAAACCGAGACAAGATGTAAGAACGGGTTGTCAGGCTCGAATGTGTATTAAGTTGAATAAGCGTAATGAAAAGTACATAGTTAGCAAATTCAAGGAAGAGCACAATCATCCTTTTGTAATACCAGTGTATTTATATGTTGTAATCCCAATGGAAAATGTCTGAGGCCACTAAAGTGAAATTGGTAGAACAATCCAAAATTCTCTTAGAACTACATATGAGTTCATGGGTAGGCAGGCCGGTGGCAGAGAGTCTCTTGGGTATATACAAAACAAGATCAAAATAATTACTTGCGAATCAAGAGACAGAAAATTAGCAAATGGAGATGCGGAAAGTGTGTTAAGATATTTTCGAAAACAAAGTATGGATTATCCATCATTTTTTAAGTTGTACAATTAGATAGTGATTAACAGGTAAAAAATATATTTGGGCCGACACTAGAATGATAATTGACTACTGCCTATTTGGTGATGTTATTTTTGATACTACCTATAAGACTAACAAAGAGAAAGGACCATTTAAATTCATCTTCTTCTTCTTCTTCTCCTTCTCCTTCTTCTTCCAAACCGTGAAAAAAGGGTTTTGAAAAGGGCTTTTACTATTCTTTTTCTTTTTCTTCTTCTATCCTTCGTCTTCTTCAATAAGATTTCAGTAGCAGTAGGTGGGTTTCAGCAGGGGGTTTCGTCATATTCAAACACATGAAGGGGTTTTGTTTCGGATAGTTAGCGTATAACAAAGGGGTTTAATTTTTTTGAGCGTTTGGGGAACAGAACAGGAGGCAGGGGTATTTTAGACCTAAACGAAATAGCTCACACACATGTTGTAGGCTCTCATGTGTCTAAGTCTACAGAAATAAGATTAAAAAAGGGGAGCTCTTTTACGGGTTTTTTTTTTAAAGTGGGGCCCATTTCCATACTTTTCCCCCTCTAATCATCTTATCAGACGAATCTCTATTGCAATTGTTTTGTTGGTGCTAGACCTCACTTTTGTAACTCCGGCCCTCTCCACATCGATGCTAATCTCGATGACCGCCCAAGTTATAGTTGCATTCAGACATTGGATCATCATTAGCACTAACTGTTATTAGGTTTCAATGAACCTACCCAAGTTTTTTCTATCTCGTTTTGCAATTGCCTAAGTCACAATCAGTGTTTTAAAAAGCGTGTGAGGCTTACGCCTCGAGGCTCGCCTCAGGGCGAGGCTTAAGGAAAATGCCTTGAGGCTTAACCATGAAGCTTAAAACCCCATAAGGTTCACATGAGGCACACGCCTCATTTTTTGAAGCTTGCTTTATGTCTGTGTACGCCTTATACATTAACTGAAATTAGGAACTGAGACTTAAATGTCGTTTTTTCTATCATTTGTTATTTGTTTCAACTAATTTATATATTATTTCTTATGTGTACGTGTGCACCCACATGAACACACACAATGTATACAAATACAAATATATATGTCTCTCTCTCTCTATATATATATATATATATATACTATAATTTTTCATCAACTTCTTGAATCTTTTTGTCATTTTCTTATATTATATTTATTTGTTAAAATAAGAGAGCATGAAGCTTTCTTGTAAGGCTTACGCTTCACGTCTCGAGGCTTACGCCTCATGCATCTTGAGGTCCTAACGCCTCGCCTCACGCCTGAACGTTTTAAAACATTAGTCACAATCTCTTTGCAGTGACAGAAAACTAGCTTTTGCAATTTCTTGTAGCCATGTCGATTTTGCTGCTTTGGGTGGATGATGGTAAATGTACTCCAATTCCGCTTGCATCCCGAATATGAAGCATTCTATGCTAGCATGCAAGCCCCTAACATCTAGAGTTTCGGGTAGTCGATCTCGTATATCATCCATCAATCAGCTACCAATTAAACACGATTATCAACTAGTTTCATAAATTCATTTAATGCAAATAAATAGTTAATTTTATGTATAATTTACTTACATGACATCTTAGCCCTTATTTGCATAGCAACAATTCACCCCAAGCTCCCCTGCACATCTATGTCTCTTTGCATCTCTCCCACTCTCTCGTTCTCCCTTTTCTCAACCTCTCTATCTGTCTCTCTCGGTCTCTTCATTGTTTTCTTCTGCATTTTAACATACTTAAGTTGTCGCCTTTTATATTTTCTTATTTTACATTCATATACAGTGCAAAATTGGAGATTTGCACTATGAGTTTTTTAAAAAATACTATGCATTGTGAGCTTTCTATATCCTTTCATTTGCTTTATTTTGTATTTATTCTTATTTGAGATTAATTTCATGTGTCAATGAGTGGATCTCAATTTTCCATAGAATACATTGTACTTCCTTTTTAAATCTTTTTGGTGTATCCATCATAAAACATCAATACTATATCATGTAAATTTCAGCCGTAGATAAATAAAGCTTTTGGAATTATTATTTTTGTTAAATGTTAAAATCAGAGATCATCAATATTCATCCACAACTTTAAATTCAATGCCCCAATTGTTTATAAGTATGGCATTTTTACAACAGTCCACTTCGACCCAATCTCCTATAAGATGTTCTTTTGTGAATTATTAGTTAAAACCTTACGATTGGCTCAAGCATAAGAAGACAACTAAAGTGCTTGTAAGATGTTCTTTTGTAGATTATTAGTTAAAACATTACAACTGTCTCAAGAATATGAAGACAATTGAAGAAGATGTATCTTCTCTCTCTGCTTCTCTCCCTCTCTCCATCTCCATCTCCATCTTTGTCTCCCTCACTCTGTATCTCTCTCTAGGTCTCTCAGCATCTCTTACTCTCTCATTCTCTTTCCCAGCCTTTCTATGTCTCTCTCTATGAGTCTCTTTGTCTCTTCATTATTCTCTTCTACATTTTAACATACTTAATTTGTCACCTTTTATATTTTTCTCATTTTACATCCATATACAATGTACGAATTGGAGATTTGAACTGTGAGTTTAAAAAAATATTTTGCATTGTGAGCTTTTTGTATCCTTTCACTTACTTTATTTTGTTTTTTCCTTCTTTGAGATTAATTTTATGTGTCAATTAGTGGATCTCAATTTGCCATAGGATACATTTTACTTCCATTTTTCTTTTTCATGTTTCCATTAAAAAAAAAATCAAACCTATATCATGTAAATTTCGGTCATAGATAAATTAAACCTTTGGAATTACCGTCTTTGTTAAATGTTCGATTAAGAGATCATCAATCATCAACAACTTTAAATTCAATTCCTCAACTATTTACAAGTACGCCATTTTTACAGCAATCCACTTAACCCTATGCATCAATTGAAAAGGAAACCCTAACCCATACTATGCACCAATAGAAAAAAAGGCAAAAATAAATAAAAATAAACCCTAAACGTAGGAGAATCAGCAAAAGAAGAAGGTTTAACTTAACCTGAGATGGAAGAAGATGACAACAATATCAACTGCCTGTACTAATCTTCAGCCTTGAGGAATTCAGAAGGCGAAGATGAAGACAAAAAAATGAAAGGGGCAAGAATTGGGATCTTCTTTTATGAGGAAGGGCAATGCTGCAATTTCAAAAGAAAACGGAGACAAAAAAGACATTCTGGCAGAAGAAATTTTACCATCTAGCCATTTTAAGACAGCAACTTTGTGATTACTTTTAGGTCCTAAACACTTTATTATTACTTATTTATTTTTATCAAACACCAGTATTTGTAAATAAATACTATATTTTAAATAATAAATTTTTTTTTTGGTGAGAGATATGCAGTTAGGCCACAACCCTGGTTAGTATCTAATCTAAGTCATGTGCGGGTGGAGATGACAATACTCACACCCGCTCAGGAATGGAACCCGGATCAATGGAGTGGTGACTAGCACACATTGCCGATGGGGCAAGCGTTGCTTCCCATTTCAACCAATAAGTTAACAAGTACTTTTTAGTAGAGTTGCCAAACACACCCTCTAAATATAAGTAATTGACTTTAATTTGTTTGCATACATTGTTATTTTCTATTTTCCCATTTTCCTAGTATAAAGAGAGGGGATACCCGAATAGATAAATAGCAACAAAGACTGAGAAAATAAGATCAAGATGTAAGAAGAAAAAATGTATCACCTTAACAATAAATAGAGAGGATAGGTCATTATAGCTTCTTAATCCTGAAAATCAATACCATAAACAAAAGGAACATAAGGAAGTAGTCAATCAAAATTTAGTACTAATTAATCAGAGTAATCAATCAAAGTAATTACATTCAAAATGATTAAAAAAATGAAATTTAGACAAGGGGTTTGTCTAAATCATCCAAATGTATGGCCAATCTTTTTAAATGGTCAGAGACAGGCTAAATGCCATTCTATCCCATTGATCTTGCATTATGTACCCTATTATGAACCTCCAAACAAAATCTCCTTCTTCAATTTAACAAAAGCTGATGTGAAGAATGGCTCAACATTTGGACAGTCAGACTTAGTGATCATTTCTCTCGTGTGTATCAACATCACAATCTCAGTTAGGACTCTTCTACATGCTATTTACAAAATCCATTAGCAGCACCGATCTCCAGATATATTCTAAAACCAAAAACCAGCAACTATCTAATGTTTTTATGCTTCTGGAACTTTATCAATCCAAACTTGTAAATGTAAAACAGCTGACATTACCTGAGGAAACAAGCGTCGGAAGTCTCCAAAATCTCTCCAAGACCTCCATTACCTTGCCTCACTCTCAAGTTCTCAACTTAGCAAGAGTGGGATGTTAGGGCTTAGACGTAACTTTTATTTATAGGCTACGAAAAATCTATATTTAATTTCTGAGAAGAGTCCGAAAGACGGACGGGTGACTCAAATCATCTTCCCGTTTCTACGAAGGCCTCTTATAAAACCCCCCAAGTTAAAACAAGGCCTTTTAAACGGATTCTGTTGTAACGAGTCGGTTTGCGTAGGTGGTTAATGTTTTGGTTAAAAATAATCCCCATATGAAATCAGCGTCGGTCTATGGGTACTCCCAGATATACTCTCTAACCCTAACAGCTTATAACCAAGACGCTGTAATAGGTCTGATTATGTGTGTTTAAGTGGTAATTTACCTCTTTAACCAATATATATATATATATATATATATATATATAGATATAGGGGTGTCAATGGGCCGGGTTGGCCAAATAACCTAGCCCAAACCCCATGCAATACCTATATTTCAAGGCCAGGGCTTGGACCGGGCTCAATTTGTAGGCCCATTTAAATATGAGCCGGGCTTAGGCTTGGCTACTTAATGTCTGGCCTAGCATAGTTTACGTGTGTGTGTATGTGTATATATATATATATCATTCTACTAATAAAAGTACAAGGAATATGCAAAACTTTACTTAAACGTAAATATCCTTTAATAAAAAATGTTAAGTTATTAACCTATGGTATTTATTAAAAATATTAATAGAAGTTTAGTTTGTTTATAATTTGTAATTAGTAACTTTTTAATATGCACCTGATTAAGTGAAAAGTATTTTATATTAAGGACTCTATTAGAAAAGACTCTTACACAAACAAATTACTCTAGATCCTTGGGAGACTCTCACATATGCAAATCTCAAATTGCAAGTTGCAGCCTAGTTTGCGACTTTGCGTTTCAATAGTGAGATGCGTGTTGCCATTATTTCATATCTACTCGCTAAACTCAGTTTTACTTTTGCGGATTAAGAGTCGGAGTTGTGATTTGCTTATGCAGAAATTTGAGATTGTTTCATTGATGGAGCTTTTTCAAGAATATAAGTGACGATTGCCACTTTTGCAAAAATAATTAAGCCTAAACCTAACATTGCGCCTCAAATCCCAACCAAGACTCAATTTTTGATGTGGCCTATTTTAACACTTGTATTTGAATATAACCTAAGAGTTGAAATTAGTTTCAAGATATTTAGAACTCGTATGTCCGATTTAGTCACCAATGAGCCCAAAGTACCTCTTTTGTAAAAAGAGTTAAGCTTGAACCTAACATTGAGCGTCAAATACTAATTGAGACTCGATTTTATATGCGGTCTTATCTAACATTTATATTTCAATATAACTTTGAATTGGTTTCGAGGTGTTCGGAGCTTGTATGCCCAATTTAGGTATTGTGAAGTTCGAATTGCTTCTTTTATAAAAACAGTTAAGCCTAAACCTAACATTGTGCGTCAAATCCTAATTAGGACTCAATTTTTGATGTGGTATTTTCTGACACTTGTATTTCAATATAACTTAAGTTTTGGAATTGGTTTCAAGGTGTTCGGAGCTTGTATGTCCAATTTGGGCACCGAGGAGCCTGAATTGTCTTTTGCAAAAACAATTAATTAAGCTTAAACCTAACATTGTGCGTCAAATTCTAACCGAAACTCAATTTTGATGCGGTCTCTTCTAACACTTAATTTCAATATAACCTCAGTGTTGGAATTAGTTTCAAAGTGTTCAGAGCTCGTATGCCCGATTTGAGCACAAAGGAGCCCGATTGTTTTTATAAAAAATAATTAAAGCCTAAACCTAACATTGCACATCAAATCCCAATGGAGACTCCATTTTTTTTGCAATTTCTTTTGACACTTATATTTCAATATACCTTAGTGTTGGAAATGATTTTGAGGTGTTTAGAGCTCTTATGCCTTGATTTGGCCACCGAAGAAACCTGAATTGTCTCTTTTGTAGAATTAGTTAAGCCTAAACCTAAGATCTCCTGTCAAAATCTAACCAGAATTCGGTTCTTAATCTCTTCTGACACTTGTATTTTAATATAATATAGGTGTTGAAATTGGTTTTAAGGTGTTCGGAGCTTGGATGCCCGATTTGGGCACCGAGAAGCCTGAATTATCTCTTTCGCAAAAACAGTTAAGCCTAAATCTAATGTAGTGCAACAAATTCTAACCTGGACTCGGTTTTTGATGGGGTCTTTTTTGACACTTGTATTTCAATATAACTTAAGTGTTGAAATTGGTCCTAAGCTTAAAAAGTAAAACCCACAAAACTACCTGTTTACTTACCTTATCAGAACAATGCTTACGCCTTTGCAAAATCATCTGTTGCGTCATCGTCATAATCTCTTTTTAAGGCAACTGTTGTATCTAATTGTTACATATTTTGTTACATCTACTATGTGAAAATTTGCTAAAAAAAATGATGGCCCAAAATCGTAGTTTTTTGCTTAATTGCGACGAAATGTGGTCGTCGCGTAGGCTGTTAAGAATTCATGTATTAAAAAAAAAAAACGGCCCAAAACTATCAATTATGTCAAAAAAAGCGACGGCCATAGGCCGTCATTATTATTAACATAAACGACGGTTTAAGGTCGTCTTTTTTGTGTCATTTTGTTATTTTTTAATCAATAATATCATTAATGACGATCTATGGTCATCTTTTTTTTATTAAAAATGTGAAAAAAAAAATATTTTTTTTTCTCTCAAATGAACCTGTCATTGTTACCTTTTACCTACAAATTCACTGCTGATACATTTACTCCAATCCACAACATCTCAACTTTCTTCTATACACAATACAATACATGGTAATTAGCTTTATTTTCACTACATAATCATCAATCAAACTAGTGATCCATATAGATAATTTAACCACAAAAACATAAATACTTAACCAATTTACATGCCAAGATATTATGCATCACGATACAATACAATAATATTCTGTGATTACAAAATAACAAGTCAAAAAAAAATTTACAAAATATTTGGACCAAATAATATTATCACAAAATTTAACATCCCCAAGTGTTCCCTCTCTTTGATACATATCTGTATTCGGTTCATAGATGTCATCTACTATAAATCTATAACGCTATATAGTTCGAAATATCGTGCGGCATTTCTATGAATCCGTCTCAGTGCAACAATATTCCAACTGAAATTCTTTAATAAACCACGTGTGGAAGTTGGGAGTGACTTGAGGAGAACTGACGAAAACCGTCTTACCTACAAACATTAAGAAGAGTCCATTTAACAATAAAATTGAAAAAAAAGAATTCAATCTGAAAGTAATCAATAAAATCATTTACATGTTCATCTTACATAATAACAAATACTAATTAGCAGTTAAACCAATACTAATTATATTTTCAACACTAACCATCACATGTTAGCTACAACTAAGTTTTGAGGATTAGCAAACATAATCAATTATATCATTTTTCTAAAATACTACGATCCCACCTCCCTCTCTTCTCCAATATTCTTCAAACACTAAACAAATTAGTTGCCAGCTTTTTTTAATTCCAAAAATAATCACCTCTTCCACAAAAGCCCTAATTTTCTCCCTTTTATTAGCTTTAACCCTATCAACCCATCTCGGAAAAGGGATCATAAACAAAGAAAACAACATTTCTCGGCTCAATCAGGCACATGTTTTCAGCTTGCTACACCAAAACAGATTATGAACCAAAAAAAAAACACGTAAAATTCATTTATTTGAATTGGGGTACCTGTGGACACTATATTTCTTCAATGTGTCAAAGTCCGTTTGAAACAATTGCTATTAACCAAATGATATACCAATAAGCATCATCATTACAATATGCAATAATATAAAGTGATAGTCATAAAGAGAATTAGTGCCTTACCATAAACCAAATGGTTTTGCAACAAAGTTAGTATTTCCTCAAACCCCTAGATTTATGTCTTGTTATACTATCGAGGTTTCCTCTTTCTTTACTTTTTGATAGTAGTCTTTGAGATCTGAACGGAAAAGGTATCTAAAGAAAAGAATCAAAAGACTCTGACTTCTGTACAAATTTCATACAAATAAGAGTTATTTTCTTCCTCCACAAGTAGGTGAGGCTTCCCTCGAATCGGTCGAGTAAAGGGTGACATTTGTCAATATTAGAGAGGATCCTCTAATAGAGAGAATTACCACTATCGGAGGAGAAAGTGTGTATTCCAATCTCGAAAAGAAAGGGAAAAAAAAGTTTGTTAAATCCCTTTGTTTCTATTTTGAAATTTTAGAGTATCAAAGAGAAAATAGGTCACTGTCGGTTTTTACGGATAATTTGGGGTGCCTAACACCTTTCCTAAATTATAACCGAACCCTTGAACCTGCAATCATGGTTGTTAAATCCTTGCAATTTACGATTCACATCTTACAATTTGAATTGAATCTCAAACAAAACGATTCAAATCGCAGGTAAAAATCTTAATTGGGTAAATTTCATTCGATTTACAATTCAGATTGCAATTCAAATCATACAATTCATGCGATTCGAGTACGAAACCCCTGTTTGGACCAATACTTAAAAAAATATTTAAAAATATTTTTCATTTTTCAATTTTCTAAAGATAAGTTACGGACATGTAAAAAACCCTATTTAAGTTTTCTCTATTGTTGTGAAACGAAAAAAAAGAAAAAAGAAAGAAAGGAAGAAGAAACAGGGTGGAGTTAGAGAGTTGAACTCTGGAAAAACTTAGATAGTTTATTTATTAGTCTTTTAGTTGTACAAGTTTTTTGATACTTGATCTCATACAACATGATTATATGAGTTTGCTTTTGTTGATTTAATCTTTGATGATAAGGTTATGTAAAGTTCATTCGCATTTTGTATAATGTATGTAATGAAATGTTCATTATTTTCTTTTATCAATAGATATGAATGAAATCTTTTGGATAATGAATTAGTTATTTATTAAGTATTTTTAAACATTTTTTAAAAAAATCAATTGAATCTTATGATTTATAATTTGAATCCCAATATAAATCGAATCGGTCTTAAAACGATTTTTTACGATTCGATTACGATTTAACAACCATACCCGTAATTTTGGTTCATATTTTATTCTATTATATATTAGTGACCATCCAGACCCATAATCCTATGATTGGTGGCAACTCTAATTTTCATTTTCACATTTAGTGCGTGAGCACTATCGTGAGTAAAAGCCCAAGCCAACTATCGCACAAGGTTAAATCCCAACCTCTCCCCTAATTCACTTTAGACCCCTTTAATGCAGTCCAATTTCTAACAACCTTGCCCACATCTAATTTTTTAACCTTGAATTTTAAAATTTGCATTCTTATAATTTTAAAAGAAAAAGATATACGCTTACAAGAAAAAGATATATGCATTTAGGTTCACCTTTTAAAAATCGTAGTCCTTATCTTTGAGCTCTATCTGGTGAATAAGTTATATTAATTGTCATTTCAAATCCTTACATTCCTTATAATATTCCCTTTAAAGGCATGTTTCATTACTCCCTATGCTTCCTCAATTTCATCATTCATATTAAACCCATTTATGAGTTTAAAATAAGTTGATTACCTTACATTGGATTTGGGGTGGTAGGAGTTATCCATTGTCCGTTTTAAGTATAAAGGCTTAGGTTAAAGAATCTTCCAATTTTATAAAGCTTAGGTGTGTTTTTGTGGACATCCCTATAGTCCCTTGTTGCTTACAATCACAAATGCGAATCCAAAACTTTGCTTTTCTTTGTTTACTACAGAATTTAATTTAAGGCCTTTTTTAGATCTAGACCTTCATCAATTTTTTTTCCATATTTCACATATTTTGTTCTAAAGCTGATGTAATAAATAGATCATTTTACAAAAATCTATAAAAACATAAGTGATCTTTGGAACGAATGAGTTGAGACGCCTAACACCTTCCCCAAGTCCTAACCAAAGCCCATTATCACAAAATTTACCGAGCAATGATGGAAATATTTCCGTCACTAATAGTCGATTTTCCATCACTAATATGTTGCTATTGCTGCCATGGCTAAAGGTATGTAGAGACGGAAATATAGTTCTATCGCTATTAGTGATAGAAACTGTCCGTCACTAATGATGTCAATGACAAGTACGAATTTAGAGACGGAAACAAATTTGTGGCGGAGATATTGCCGTCACTATTAGTGACGGAAATATTCTATCACTATTACCTTTATAGTGACGGAAATATTTCCGTTGCTAGTATATTTAATAGTGAGAGATATTTCCGTCACTAATAATGTAATAGTACGGAACTATTTTCGTCACTAATAAAGTACTAGTGATGGAAAGGACTGTCACCATTAAATATACTAGCAATGGAAGTCACTATAAGGTAATAGTTATAGTTACGGAAATATTTCCGTCACTAATAGTTTTTTGCTTTAATGCTGCACCTATAACCTGTAGACAGCAAATTTTCAATCTGTATTCGTTCTTTTTTCACAATTTGTCAACCTGTAATTAACCCGTACCCATACATATATTCACATTTTCAACTGTACTTGTTCACATTTTCAATAATACCTATTTTCACATTACCCATTCACATTTTGTTTTCACATTTTCAACAATACCATATTTTCACATTACCCATTCACATTCTATTTTCACATTTTCCACAATACCTATTTGTTCATTCAACATTTTTAATCAAAAAACCTGTACATCCATCCAGAAAGTAAAATAAGCATATGGGTCATCCATATGCAATAAGTAAAATATGGGACATCTAGAGCATGACAAACAATGGCAGAAATAAGAAAGTGTTACGGGAGATCGTGTCAACCAAATAAAGAAAGTATACAGAGAGAGTGATCATGGTGAGTCTGGTATCATCGGGCGTCTATGGTAGCATCGGGGTCCGTACATAGGACAGTGTCAACTCTAGAGGAGATATGTGATCCCTCGCCCATATGGGACATCCAGTCCTCAAACACCTTCATCGGGAGGTGATGGCAGTCAACTCAGCCCGCACATCACCTGGCTAGCCACCAAACTCCTCGTTCTGCTGAGCCAATTCTTCGGCCCTCCTCCACTGATCAGCATCTGTAGAGCGAAACTGGGAGGGTTTACACCCAGTCCATATGTTACGAACCCCGCCCATGTGTGTCCGGCCCCATGACCTAGGTAAACACCCCCCTCATTCTGGTGGTGCTACTAGTGTGCCCTCTGGATGATGGCTAACAAGCTCATCCATCTGAGTCTGCATACACAAATATAGGTGATTACAATTTAGGAAAAAAAAAATATTACGGAATTGATATTTATTAACAATCAAAGATGTGATGATAAAAACATATATAAATATCAGCTGATGCCTGATCGACAAATGTCCCATCTCCGACGAACATGCGTCATATGATACATTTTCATCCGGTCCGGCTATTGTCTGTCTGGATCGCTGGGCTTGCTATCCTTGTGATGAAAAAAACCAATTTTTGAAATGTTAGACATCAATTTAAAAGGGTTCAACCATATAAAATGATTCTATTGTATCAATAGGATTATGATTCGAGACGGAATTCACTGAATAAGAGAGGTTCTATATTCGTGTTTGATCCATGCAGTTCATATGAAAAGAAAGCAAGTACACAGCTTAATCTTACCACTGTTATGAACTACTAACATTTTTCTAGGTACAAAATTAGTAAGAATGTGCATAGATGAGATTCAAAGGGTATGTTGTACATGATTGGCGGGACCCGCCATTTAATGATTTAATTAAAGTAGGAGATATTCTACTTTTTGAAGAGAAAGGAGGATCTTGAATTGTAATATCCATAACTAATTTCCAATAATATTATCAAGCATTATGTTAGGTATGCATGTTTTCAAATTAGTAATGGGCAAAATAAAACCATACCGGGCTACCATCAGCGGGGTAGCATTAAGTATGTTTAGGATTTGGGGTTTCACTGTTTTAGGGTTTTAGGGGAGTATAGGACGAAGTGCAGCTGGCAATGGGATGGGGTAGACGGTTGTGGTTGCAAAGGAATGCTGTAAAAACGGGGGCGGCAGCAGCAGGAGGACAGTTTAGGGAGGCTATGGGTGCAGGACAGGTATAGGGGCTGTAACATCTAGGGACAAAGGAAAAAGGGGTCTGTAGCAATATGGGTAGGTCTAGGGGTGATACAACCAAAATCAATAAGGGCTGTATAAAGCATGGGACAGCAAGGTTATTGTATAGGAGCAATCGAATGGGCTATAGGACAGAGGGGCAGCTGGTAAAAGCTGTATGGGACTTGCGACAGTCAAGGGAATTGACTGCAGGGGCTGTACCAGTCAGTGGGGGACTATAGGACAGTAAATACAGCAAGGGGTAGGGGTGGGGATGGGTTGCAGTTGTATTCATCTGTTTCTCTACTTCATTCACATAAATATTATGGTGAAGAGAAGAGAAAAAAAATATTTGGGTTGGAACTATTGGTGACTTGGGATGGTTGGTCTATTATTTTTCAAATTCCCATGAAATAAGTAAACGATCAAAATGATTTAGATAATGAAGTTCGTATATATACCTGCATATCATCCTCAGCTTAGAACCATAGAGCTAGATGAGGACACTTGAAACAAAAGGGTGTAGAACGGACGTATTTGAAGTACCTTCTCACTAGACTCGAGGAGGCATTGCCTCTTTCACTTGAAATAATCTAACCTGGTTTTTTTTTTAACATGGACCATAGGAGTGAGTGAATCATAACGATGATAAGTATTAATGATGATGGAAAATTGAGTAAGGAAGCTTCATAACTCCTTCTCATTACCTTTTCGGTGCATGAATAACTTTCAAGTATCTACTTCATGAGTCTTACTTAAACACTGATTTTTATGTGCTACTTGTGGTTGAAGATGCCCAAATCTGGAGGAAGATGTGAGACTTTCTTTGATGTACATGGCTACGGGTTTGTCCTCTTGGAGCTCATAACCGGACAGAGAGGCCTTGATTTTCATCCCATGGAGAGGGTCAGACCTTGGTAGATTGGCTAAGATGTGAAAAATCATTCTTTTCAACAATGAACCTATTAATGATGGATGAAATGACAGTAGAAATGCAGCTTTTTTGTCCGCTTAAGTACCTCATTGAAGCATTATTTGTGAAACACATGCATTGCCACTCTTAGAAAATGGTTCCCTGAGCCAAGTGATGATCCCAGGATGATGGATATTGTTGATACTAAGGAAGTCCATCACATGGCATGTTTTTTTTTTTTTTTTTTTTTTTTTTTTTTTTTTTGCTTGTTGGCGTGCTCTGTCTGAAGAATGATTCTGGAAACAGGCTTTCTAGAGTGAGGTAAGCGTTTGTAATGATTATATCCCCATTATTTCATTTTCAGTTGAATTTAAGATTCATGTTATCATCTAATAGAACTTCAACAAACTTATCTATTCCAACATGATAACTAAAATAAACTTAGCAAACTTAAATGAATCTCAACAAATCAAAACAATCCAAAGTAAACGTTTTGTTAAAGATTCCTTGATAAGATCGATTGCAGCTCAAAGTACGAAATTGCAAAATCATCTCTTTCTACAATTTTCCGTTGTAAGCAATCTAATCTAGAACTTACAATCTAAAAAAAGCAATCAGTATTTGTCATATTCCATTTGGGGGAAGTCTAACAAACTTCTATGAGAACATACAAATCAAATCTGCAACTGGGTGTTTCTCAGTTTCAATTCTTAGCAGTTTTTATAAACTTCTTAAAGAACCCATAAACCCCAAAAAAACAAAAAAAAAAAAAAGAATTGGCATTATTCGTTCTTCAAAGAGATGGCACAAAATACTCAAATTCCAAGTTTAGGGAGTTTTTCGTGCATGCTTAAAGAAATTATATTATTTTTGGAGTTATATAGATTATAATTTAGTCTACAAAATAGAATGCTACATACCGCAGCAGCCCTAACTGGGCGAAACTCCGCGTCCCTGCTGTGTGGGAGGTATGAAAGCTGCGATCTATTCTCCTTGTTTCTCCTACTCATAGCCTACCAGTTTAGTTAAGAACATCAAATATAAATTATGATAGGCTACTTGAGTGTCAAAGAGATATAAACATCATCCATTACTATGAATATACCTTTGCCAGCGTCGGTACGCGATGCGCCACCAAACTCTATCACTGCAATCGGATGGCCCGGATGATCGAACAACCGTCATCTGCTCATCTAGTGAAAGATGTGGTTTGTGCCATTAGCAATTAGCTTATTTTCCTCCAACTCTTCCAAGCACACACATTTGTTGTCCACCCACGTCACAACTCCTCTCTTGGGGGGAGGCGCATACTGTCTACATCAAGTGGGTTGATTAAAATATCATAAAACTGACAGTCAGGTAGTCTATTGAATATATGGCATAATATAATCCAGAAAGGTTGAAAACAAACAGTTAATTGTATCACAAGGTTCTACTTAACACCAAATTCTAAATTTTTCTCTCTATAAATAACAATTTTGTGTTACCAGTACGATCCATTACCCCCATGCTTCACCCCGAGTGGGAATTAGCCGCCAGTCCAGGTAATGATGGGGCGTGAAATCCCATCCTTCCCATAGCCTATAAACCGTGACAGTGTCCGCTTCATCCTTGGTGGGCTATCCGACTGTTACCGGCCCTAAGAGATGGGGCG
>JABCRI010001320.1:0-22430 GCA_015143295.1 Tetracentron sinense
TCCCTCCAGATGCTTTCCGAGTGAATTGCCCGTCTACACTAAACCTTATATTGTATCATTAGAAGCACACAATAAGAGTTTGAATTTGGTGACGGTTTTCAATACCTTCTCTATTAATTTATTCATATATATAGAGATCACACTTGGATTCCATGGAGGCTTATCCTATTATAAGTGGACCGCTGTTACGCATATTCAATATACACAGAAGGATAATGTTTGGGTATCCTATCCCTATCTTATGAGGCGTAATGGGAGCTCCTGTGTATCATTTTGGGAGCGGTGTGGTGGCTCCTCTAACATTCCCCCACAAGATGATGACTGGTAGGCCGCAACTTGGACCGAATAATATCGAAATGTGGGCCAGGACCGTTTTTGGGTAAAGACACAGGCCATTTGATCCTTTGTTGGCACAAATATATTGCAAATCACTTGGACTCTTTCTCTCCCCAATGAAATGGTAGTCATCTCAATGTGTTTGCCTACGGGCATGAATAAACTGGGTTGCTGCCATGGTAGCTTGCCCTAACTGTGTCGCATAAGATCCATAGGTGAATTTTAGAAGGTAAGCAATGTCTTAGCAGTAACGATCCCATGGGCCACATACCGCAAGGGCTCTCGTATTCAGCGGCACAGTAACTGGAACAGTAGGTTTTCTGGGCTGCACCATAGTATTAGACCGAATAACACAAAAACCAGTGTTGATCGGCCGATTGTCCTGGACAACCAGTCCATCAGCGCGAGTAACTGGAGTTTCAAACGAAGAGGATTGTTTGAGATGAAACCAACGCCGACGGAACCTTTAAGGTAGCGAAGAATTTTTTACTGCTATTATAAGAGTACATGGGCTATTTATGAATGGCAAGCCTGTTGACTACAATTGTTATTCTGCGGATAATTAGTTAATTTGAAGTCTCCACAAGTTGTGATAGGTATTGGTCATCCACAGGATTGCCATATAGAAGAGATGGACCAAGGCTATTGGAGTGGAACAAGGTTTTGCAACCACGCTATTTGACGTTCCAGAGATCCAGTGTGTATTTGTCTGACTAATGAGGCCTTAGGAAGAACGTTTGCCTCCATTCCAAAGGACTAGTGAAGATTGCCAAAGCCGTCATGTCAAGGCCGAAATTAGTGTGTCATGACAGGTGGAAGCAGTGAAAAGACCCGGTGAGAAATGAATTCCACAACATAGAGGAGCAAAAATACTCGTTCCTTGAAAGAATTGTGGTAAACATTGAAGTACAGATGACTGCATTTTGAACCCATATCTAGTAGAATTGACTTTTTCGAACCACGCTCGGGGCGCCCTTTTCAAACCTTCTCTATTAATTATTCATATATAAAGATCACACTTGGATGACAAAGGGTTCTTATCCTTATGATACGGATGAAGCTGTGTCCAAGATATTCAATATACAAACCCGAAGGGGTGGTTTTTGGGTATCCTTAAATCCCTATCTATGTAGGGATAACTTGAAAGGCTGTGTATCATTGGGAGAGGCGTTGTATCCTTTTTATCCGCTAACAAAAGCAATTGTTTATATCGTATCTTCCTATTTCCATATACGGTATCTAACCTGTATTGCTTGTGTCATTTCCATATTTTTAGAATAGTTCACTGCCTGCTTATTTTTCTAATTCTTTTTGGTATTAACTAAATCATAATCTCCAAAGGTTCGGTTATGGCCTGGGCTATCCATCTCACAAACGAATAGCACCAGACCGTAAGGAAAGCTACGGCAGATGCAATTGTTCACAAAATTTCTAATGGACAGGGAGGTAATACTTGTCAATTAATCTTAAGATCTCACGAGAAAGTTGTAGATTGGACACTTCTGTGAGCATTTTCTATTTTACTCTTGCATCCTGCTGTCTGAAGAATAGAAACCACCTATTCTAGAGCTAGCCAACAAGTTTGCTCCGATACTTGATCTTTCAATGGTTTAACCCCTCCTTTCTCTATCCTAATCATATGAGATCTAAATCTTCAGAAAGTAGTTTCCAAGCTAAATAGTATGCCAGCCATAAGAGCAATTAAGTTCCACTCTTACCTTAGTTCCATGCTCATAAGAATTTGGTGAAGCATATATATACCGACAACAATTTTTTTATCTTAGTGAAATTATGAATCCTTCATATTATTCTATGATTACCAATAGGTTTCTTTATAGACGTTTCACTAACCCTGTTACTGTTGTTCTCTTGATTGTACAGTGAACAGATTTTTTTTTTTTTTTAAAGGAAAATAAAATAATTCTACAGAATGAATAGATTCATCAAACAGTTTTACACCATTCTTGATATGCCTTCTCAAAAAAGGACAAAGATCAAGACAAATTTTTTTGTTTAAGTAAATGAAGACAATTGAATTACAATATCATAGGATCAATAAGTGAATGCGATCTTCTTCCATTATGCAGGAATGCGTATGTCGTCAGTAGTCCATACACATGATTGGTTTTGCTTCAAAGGTGCTTCTCAAAATCTGTGTATTTAACCATCATAATCAGGTGACATTCCTTAATTATCAACCTTATGGATATGCCAAGGCGTCTCTAATATCCTATATGCTTCAAAAATTAGCTCTCCATGCCTACAATTACTGTAGCATCTTTTAGTAAATAACTGATATTAAGTTAGAATAAGATAAGATAATAACTATAAAATAAAATTTGAAACTAAATAGATACCTACGACATCTACCTAGATTTTTAATACGAGCAATTTTGTAACAGCATGTACTGGTATTATGTTTCAAAATCCTCTTATGGCTTGGAAGAAGAACTTTGGTAAAACCCTCTTAACTATGAATGTCTCGCCATCCAATTGGGATTGAAGTTCTTTCTAACATGTCATGGTTTTGCCTAAACCCACTTTACCAAGAATCAGTATCAGCATTGTTCTATAACTACCATTATTTATTAGTGTCCGACTCGTAAGATTTTGTAGAATTAGAATCCGGCCACTGATAATTTGTTGATTTGATGGCTGGACATCACTCTTTTACAAATCAAAGATGGCTACATATATTTAAACCATGGGTTTCATGGTACAGGTTGGATGTCCGGATTATAAATGCCAAGTGTTTGCCTTAGGGTTATAAGCTGCTAATTATCCAAAACTAGAATTTCAACACAACAGTCGGGTATGGTAGTCACTAATCATTGGATCTCGCTGACTGTTGAAAGTTTAGTATCCGACATACCTAGTATCCATTCTGCACTTAACATCGCTAGATTTGAAATTCTAGTATGAAACTTTATGCTTAATAAATTTTGTTGAAACATTTTAACTCCTAAGCAAATAGAAAAAGATGAACAAAAGTAACCCCAGTAGAAATGTTCCTTGCAGTAGATTTGTTTAGTGTTTCTTGCTCGATTCTCATCAGTTGTAGCTTGATTCGATTCAATTTCATTGATCACAGAAGAGATGACCCCATCACAGAACTTGATCTGTTTATCGCCATTCTAATCTTGTGATGCTTTCCATATTCATGGAGTTTAATCTCTAGCAAATACCCAAATGTAACCCTATAACACTTTTTTCATATAAATAAAAGTTTATTTCATGATTTCAAGAAGTTTGGCTGTACACTAGTAGCTACAAATATCTGTAATTATTCATGTCATTAGAAATTTTCATTTGAATCAAAACTGCAAAGCCAATACTCTACTAACACTATAACTCAGTAGGAAACAGTAACTAGCCCCTAGAATCACTTAAAAGCTATACATTCCCAAGAAATAGTAGAACATGCAAAATCCAAGACCTAGCTTTAAGAACTGCATGCAGAAGTTTTAAGATTACCCATTCTGTCCTCCCTGCGAATCTGCCCCATTCACGGATCCTCTCCTCGACGTGCCAACCATTTGGAAGCTGGTAAATAACGGGGATTTCCATCTCATAACATGTCTTTCTCTGGTCTCCGGTTGGCCTACATTCCTTTATCATCTGCTTCAGTAGATCCATTTCCTTCTGTGATTGTGGCTGATCCACTGTCATCGCTTCTCTTTCATCATCTGAGGAGACAGCCACAATCTCTAATTCCATCCTCTGTGTGTGCGTGAGAGAGAGAGATTAGGGTTATCAAGGTGGTGAAAGGAGGTGTTACTTGTTGTTCATCATCTCTCTTTTATACGCAAAATGAAAATTTGGAGAGAGTTGCCATTTACTTTACAGAAGATCAGCCGTTGGATTCAATGATATCTGCGGTGAAAGGAGGTGTTTCTTGTTTCTTGTTGTTGATGGCAATTTCTCTCTCCAGCAAGATGCGGAGAAAAAGAAATTAAATGCGTTGCCATATTTAGACCGTTATGGTAGTTGTACAAGAGTCGGTGAAACGGCGTTCAGAACAGGAATGTCGATTCGGTAGTGCTACAGTACACACCGAACAATATTCTGTTCTCTTACCCAACGAGGAATGCTAGCCCTACCCTCTCTCAACCTCTACTTAGGGCTGTCAACTGATCGGATTTGGACCGGATCTGCCTAGATCCGAATCCGATCCAATTAAGAATCCAATCGATCCGAATCCGATCATATTTTAAGATCCGGATCCGATCCGATCCGATTCCAATTCCGATTAAGGTCAATTTTTTTTTTTAAAAAAAAGAAAAACTCTATTTTAATAATATAAAAATCTAATATTACCTTAATTAACTCTAATTAATGTTAATTTTTTAAAAATTAATACTTTATCCATAAAAAATCTATTTAATATATTTAAAATGATTTTTAAAGGTTAATATAATCGGATGGGATCATCTTATATCCGGATCCGATCCGGTTATAATCTGATTCCACCGATCCAATCCGACAGATCACATATAGGGTCCAAAGTCCAGCTAATCGGATCGGATCCAGATCAGATCCGGATCATGATCCGATCCATTGACAGTCCTACCTCTACTAACCACTGGTTCATTATGCGGCCTTGGATTGTCTCTGGTGAAGCCAGAAAGGGCTCTCAGGGTTCCATACATTGTGCGACAGTTGGCGTAAAAATGGGGAGAAGTCATTTCTTTTTCTCCCAATAATTTTGACTTCTCCCCATTTGATATCTCTCACTCTTATTCTCTCACACTTATTGCCACATGTCTTATTATTGATGAAGAAGTCAAAATCATGGGCCCCATGATTTTGACTTCTCCACCACTTGTCACCTATTCTATGGAACCCTGAGACAAGCCCTTTCTGGCTTCATCAGATACAATCCAAGGCCTCATTATGCAATGATAATTAAGTCAAGCTCTCACCAAAATATGGACAGTGGTTGGTGGAGGGTGAAAGCAAGGGATTGATTTATTAAGGCTAGCACACCTCCTTACCCATTTATCAATCCTTACCGATTACCATCGACAAGGTGGGCCAACTCTGGGACAGTGGTATTGGTCATAGCCCAAAATCCACATTGAGCTGATGGTCTCAAAGATTGTGCTACAAAAGCATTATATTTTGACTTGAAATTCTCTCAAGTTAAAGTGTCTCGAACAATATGTAGTTATAAATTATTCAGAATATAATTAATGAAAGTATTAAAGAAACTAAAACAATAAAGAACTCACAGAATTTGCAGAACTGCAAAATAATGAAAATGAATGAAAAATCCGAGCCTTGTATATCACAGTTTCCTTAAGACAAATTTACTCCCTCTCGGTACTCAAGGTTGACGAGTAATCATCTACCAAGATAGAACGGATTACAGTTAAGAAGAAGTAGTACTCCAATCTTCAAAACTCAGCGAACTCGACCAATGTTTGTACTCGAACTTCAATGATAAAGAGAGAGATAAAGAGACCCTTGTGTTTGTTCGAACAGAGATGACTTTCCTGAAGAGACACAAAAACGGATAGAAAATTTAGTTATTGAAACACCAACGGACACCTAAGCCCAAAACCCATATCCATACCCATATCCTTGCCCACACATTGCCTATTTTCCGGGTCAAGCAGGTCACACTCTGGGTTTCTTTGTCAGGTCAATTCTCATTCACCAACATATGGTAAATCCCTTATTGGGTCAATTTTCCAACACAATACTCCTTAAAAGACCGACTAGATGAGTTGCGGAAGAACAATTTACATATTAAAGACACCTAACATTATAACCAGAATCCAAGCAGTTTAGTTGTGCCACTTAGATGGCCGCGTGTCCCTTTTGACACCCTTTAACTGTGGTTAATATTCATTCACTTATCCTTGGTTTTTAAAAAAGGTATTAAAATATTTCAATCTAGGGGTGTCCATGGCGATTTCAGTCTAGGGGTATCAATATTAAAAAATTAAGATCTTTTTTCCAAAACCAAGGATAGGTGGGTGAATCCTAAGAGTGGTGAATCTTAACCACAATTAAGGGATGTCAAAATGGACACATGACGACCTCAGTGGCATAACCAGACTCCAAAATCCTTGTGCGGTTATAATTGGAGAGAATTTCAGGTCACATTTTTTTAATCCAAGTTTCCGATAAGTGTTCCTTTAGGTCGGCAGGGTCCATCAATCAAGTGACTCTGGATACTATATTATCCTAATTTCGGTCTAGTGAGTATTTGATCAGACCCGCTTTGGGTATTTGACCTGTTTTGTCTCTTATATTGTAACCTTAGGTATATAAGAAGTTTTTTTTAGGTTGCGATGAAAGGGTTTTTTTAGGGCTGTAATCTCCCTTGTTCTTAGTGGGTTTTCTCGCCAGTTTCGCTCGTGAATGTACCGAACCACATATATCGTTGTTTTCATTGTGTGATTGGTTGCATTCTCTTTCTTTATTTCTCTTAGATTTGTTGGACTGATTATAAATATTATATTATTATTTTCCTAACATAATATTTCCCTAATAATGCCATGAAGCATTTAAATGAAAATTGCAAACTTCATTTTTTGTTGTAAGGATAACTTCACACCAGAATCAACTTTAATAGTAATGACAACTAACTATCAAACAGAGAGAATTTAACTTTTTTTTTGAGTTGATCACTTCAGTTGTGCTCAGTTCCTCTACGGCGCGGCACATACACCCGAGCCCATAAATGCTTGCGATTTACCACAAATTTGGCCTTTGATTCACCATTGAGAATTCTGGAGATGGTTGATGTGGAGGTGAAGATTATGCGTCCATACTGAGGTTCTATGCCTAGTGGTGTGCGTTCAATCAGGACATCATCCACCACATTGCCCCATCTTGATGTGAAGAATTCTAAAATTTCTAGGCGAGAAAATGGATAGCCATTGGAGAACGTTAGAAACATTGACCTCTTCTCTTCAGGGGCAAGCTCTCCGGGGGAGAAAGGTCTTGCCTGAGGATTCAGGGATGAATTCCCCAGACTACCTTGGATTGAACTTTCAGCATGATCACTTGAATTCGCCAAACTACAGGTTATGCCTTCTGTACTGGAGCTTATACCCACTGGATGTTTTGTCAGGTCATCGATCTCAATAGCCGCAGTCTCACCAAATATATCATTGCACACAGTGTTCATGACATGTGTGACGCGGTTAAGCACAAAGTGACGGTTATAATAGAAAAATCTTCGACTTATCGGTTCACCAAATAGCCCAGCCAAAATTGGAGTGTCATTTACACCTGTTGGCACTATGGCATTAGGCCCAATGCAGTTGAGACATGCCACAGCTTCATTGAATAGGGCTTCAACTGTTCGTTCGTCTCTGGAGAAGATGGTCCGGATGAGGTCATAGTATCCAATTTCCTCCATAACGAGCCAGAGGGCTATCGCCATCTTAGCAAACCTGGATTCTTTGCCCATATGGCCAACCAATCGGTTAAATAGTTTCCTTTCCAGGGTGTGAAAGAGAAGCAAATCCACGAGACCGATGCTCGACATCTCTCAGTAGTGTTCAAAGTTTAGGACAACTAATGCTCCAACACCAAAACTCAAAATTAGTCACACAACTAATTTCCTAATTGAAGAAAAGCCTCACAATTTCCAAAAGGAAAAGAGAGAAAAACCTCAATCCTACTTTTAAAAACAAATCGAGACTATGCAAAACCAATTAGAAACACTCACAAAGAACATGATCTATGTTTCACCATGTCTACCGTCCCTGAGTAACGGATCCTTTGCTCCCCCAACAAACCAACAATGCAGCAACCTCCCCTGCAAGCCCAAAATGGTTGACTCCCTAGGCTGCAGCAATGAAACCTCTATCCTTTCAGTCCCATTGCTTGAGCTATCCTTGTTAAAGCTCAACTGTGCACTTATGTAATGCACTGGACTATTGAAGCGACTAAAAATGTAGATATTATTATCATACTAAGTTTGGACTGTTTTGTTAGTTGTCAATACGTTAGAGATGAACTGCATTTGTGAGAGTGAGATAAGAGGGATATTGATACTTATTGTGGAGAGGGATTTTACTGTATGGTGTATCTCACCATCATATTCTATTTCCATCATGGTTCAATGTACTAGTTCATTCATTTGGCCCCAATTGGTGATAGCCCGGGAAACAACCTCAATCAGATCCTGAAATTCAACAGCAAGAAAGGCATTGATCAATTTCCATTTTGATGGATAAGGATGTAGCCATTGGCATAGTATCATTTAAGTTAGAAATGCCAATTAAGTCCTCAAATTCTAAGCAATTGCCTCCAAAAATTGAATGTAAACCTATTATCATGTCTGTTAATACTACCTCAGGCATCCTCTGTAGAAGCATTTTAGAAGTTTTGTATTCAACTAATCAGCTATTACATGTTAATGGTTCGGATACGCGACAATGATATAATAGTTACAAAAGATGGCGTATTTACAGCCGACAATACGGTGAACTGGATGAAGAATTGTTGACATAACAACTTATGGTTGGCCATGTTCCTTAAAAAGATACTTTTGAGAAATGATGAGCACTACTAAAGTGGCTATTATTACCATTAATCCATATATGGATCTATATGCTCGAAATGGAACTGGAAATTCCAGAATAGGGGCCAGGTATACCACCATAATGAAACTGCACTTTACTTCCATTATTCGGATAGGATTTCTGTTAGATTTGTCGGAGTCTTAACTTTGGTCCAACAACTCTTCTACAATGCTCACCCCCATTGGGCAAAAATACCATCCAATAAATTGAAAATTTTCAAGAGATTCGTCCCAAACAATTGAGAAATTAATTGGGCATGATATCCCCATTTGGTTTAGTTCCACATGAAAAGTTGGAGAATGCTTCCTCCCATTCTCACCCTAAATACCCCCATCTTCAACCCATTTCAGAAACCTTAAAAGCTTTGAGCAACCCCAAGCCTTTGAGGAGCTAGGGCATATATTGTTAGGCACCTATTAGACTGAAAAGTTTCCCTTCTAGCTCTTTAGCCTTGCCTTTAGCCTCATTTTCTTTCACTCCCTTAAGCATGTTGGAACTCCTTTAGATCAGTAAGAATCCACTAAGTTAGACCACCCTTTCCTCTCCAAGCTTGGAGGAAGAAGAAGGAGAAGAAGGGAAAGAAGAAAGGTAAGGAGCAACTTTTGCTAGGATAAGAAAACCTACCATTCTCCCGACGTAGTATGGACTCCCTTTGATGAGTTTAGCTGATGTGGGGATGCCTTTTGAAAGTAAGAAAGGGAGGAACCTCTTAGGTTTAGAACTCCTTATTTTCTTAGTTTTTATGTATAAATCTTATTAGGTAAAACCACCAACCTCTCTCCTAAATTTACTTTGGACCTCCTTCACAAGTCAACAGCTTGATTATCAATAAGTTGTTAAGTGTCACCTTCCATCTTGAAACTGTTGTGATATTAGTTGTGCAACAGTGTCTTTACAAATAGGATCTCATGCATCTTCAAATCAAAGAAATTGAATTGGTCATACAGTAAGAATACTTTCACCCTTACCCGTGAGAGCCATATATATAATGTATGCTATACAGACAACATCCATCTTCACAGTCCATCAGAGTACATACAAAAATAAACCAGAAAAAATAATTAATAATATGCTTAAGTTATTCTATTAAATACATTAAAAAAAAAAAAACTCTGGTCCATTTTTTTTAAAAGTTTATTCTCCAAGAGCTAGACCCCGAGCAGAAAACAATAACAGTAATTAAAAAGGTGCATGGAAACCCTATTACACGATTCTCTTCCAAGATTCGTGTCTTCTTCATGGGCTAGCACATCAACCTTTACCTGAAAATTAATAACAAGATCTCAGATCAAAAAACAAGGGGAGAAATGAAGCAATATATAGGACAAACTTGACACCGCATTGCTCATTGATTACTGTCCATTGGCTCAGTACTGTATAAACACAAGCCTTTAAATTCACCAATCTCTATTCTTAAATTGGTGGCCTAGTTTCTGTTGATGATGGTTATTGAAAAGCTTGATTTATGAAATTTTGAATTTAAGGACGTTGTTCTTCTCCAATAAAATAATGACACGTGGTTCAAAAGATGTTCTAACACATCAGGTATATTAAAATCATTTTTGAGAGTTGGTTAACAGAATTCCATGTTTATCTGATAATGATGATTCTAGCCATTAATGATCAATGATGATTTTAAGCTCTTATGCTTTTAGTTCATAAAAAAGGGATTTTTTGCTCATTAATGACAAATTTACCCTTATATCACTGATGAAAGTTGAAACTATTGCGCTTTTAACGCTATTAATACAGATTCAAGTCTTAACGCCTTTGGATATTGTTTCAGGCTCTAACGCCTTCGGATATCATTTTAAGCTCTAACGCCTTTGGATATTGTTTCAGGCTCTAACGCCTTTGGATGCTATTTTTGAGCTCTAACGCCTTCGGATGATGTCTCAGGCTTTAAATGCTTTTGATGCTAATTCAGACTTCAACGCCTTCGGATATTCTATATGGCTTCATTGCCTCGCTCTGGCTTTCAACGCCTTTCTCTTGATGATGGGTGTGGTATGGATTTGTACCCTCCTGGTATGCCTTTCTGATGACTTCTGCCAGAAGGAAGATTTGTTTTGTCAGGGGTGAACGGTATGGATTGGTACCTCCCCGTGGGAATGAGTGTGGCTGTTTCCCCTCATTACCTATTCCAGTGAAGCATGGATTACTTCCTGGGCTGACAGTCAGGGAGAAAGCATTGAGGATGAATTTTTTTCCTCAGTTTCTCTTAAGGCCTGACGGGAAGGGTGTCCTTGTCCAACACCTATGATTTCCCTATTGGACCTGAGCTACGGGAAGGGTGTCCTTGTCCAACACCTATGATTTCCCTATTGGACCTGAGTTACGGGAAGGGTGTCCTCGTCCAACACCTATGATTTCCCTATTGGACCTGAGTTATGGGAAGGGTGTCCTCGTCCAACACCTATGATTTCTCTATTGGACTTGAGATGATTATTAGATGATTATTATCATCGTTATTATTATTATTATCATGATTATTACTCTAAGAGGAGTGTTGCTGTCTGAACACTGATATATTACCTCAGTAGGACAGTACACCATGAAAGCGTATGACCCGCTTTCACGATGTAGTTACCAATTGCTTTTGGGGGAGGATGATGAGTTGTGGTTTGGAGGGCTTAGATAGAATTTGTTAAAAGATGGATATTGTGAATACCGCTTTTAACCTTTGAAGAAAATATCTGAAAGCTTTGGTCATAAAGGCTTAAAGAAGGTATGGTGACAAAACGCCTTTATCTTGATGGAATCCAATATTCTCTCTCTAAAAGTCGGTTACAAAAACGGTTATGACAGCTGTACAAGTTGGTTACAATTTTGATAATCACCTATAAATAGAGGTGACCCCTCCTCTACAAAGAGAGGTTTTTTTTTTGGGGAGAGATTCCTTAGAGAGATTTTCCTAATTCCGAGAAGATTTCCTAAAAACAAATCAGTTTTCCAAACAGAATTTACAAAGAGAGAAAGTAAAGGATTCATCAAGAAAAAAAAGCATTCTGTCACTACTTTTCTTCATCGTTCTTTCTTCTCTCCCTCTGAATCATTTCCTTCTTTTTTCCCCTTTTTCTTTCTTGTGTTCTCTGAATCATTTCTTCCAAAAATAACTCAATTTAGAACGGTCTGGATATCAGATTTAGGCTAGATTGAGGTTGCAGTAAACCCCATTTCTTCAAAGATCAAAATCCCCCCTACATTTTTGGCGACTCTGCTGGGGATTTCTGTAACAATTTTTGAAAGAAAATGGTGACTAAAAGAGGTGCTTCGTCCCAAGCACATGTGGTTCAAGAAGAAAATAGGGAAGAATCTCATACTTCCAGAGTGGAAGTTCCTGATCTTTCTGCTGTTCTTGGGCCTTTTCTTGCTCAGTTTCAGGCAACCCAAGTACAGATGCAAGCCCAGATGCAGGCTATCCAAACTCTGGTAGCAGCTCAGTTAGCAGTATCAGAAAAACAAATGCAGAAGTTTTTCAAAAAAGCCCATCGTGAAGATAATGTTCGCAATTCAGAGAGGTCGCAGGAGCGTACACCTTCTCCATCTCAACATGACGAAGAAAATGACGTGCACAATAATCCTCCCAGGAAAGATCCTATTCCTTCTTCTCCACCCTGCAATCATCATGAACAAGAAGGGAGGCATTCCTCATATATGACAGCCGAGGATTTCTCTGAAATGTTTGAAAAGGAGCAAGCAAAACGCTCTGGACTTTCGAATGCTTTCGATGCCAGACCCCCCTTTTCAGCAAGAATCATGAGAATGGAATATCCAGTAGGATATATCACACCTCAATTCACTCTTTACAATGGAAGAACTGGAAATGCTCGAGAGCATGTGATGCGCTTCACTGATGCATTAAGCAGATATGCTAACAATGAAGAGCTTTGTCTCCGCGAATTTGCTAAATCTTTGACTGATCGTGCCTTCACTTGGTACACAACTTTGGCTCCAAACTCTATTCACTCTTGGGAAGAAATGGTCACTATCTTTTTCAAGAAGTTCTTCTCTGTAGAAGACCGTGTTACTCTCAATACCTTGTCGAAAGAGCGGCAAAGACCTAATGAAGATCTGACACAATATGTTCGCCGCTTTCGATATTTGGTTTTAGATTGTCATGAACCAACAACTGAGGAGCAACTTGTACAAATATGTGTTGATGGAGCAGCAAAAGAATACAGAACTTATTTGGAGGTAGCTACTATCCCCTCTTTTGAAAAGCTTTATGATGTTTCTCAAAGGCTCAACACAGTCATATCAAGAGCAACCCTACCAAGGTACGAAGATAGATATGGTAGGAGGGATAAGAGAGAATCAGCAATGGCGGCAGAAAATTCTGGAAGGAGGCCATTCCAGAGAAATACCTCTTATCAATCTGATAAAAAACCAAAGTACAACCCAGAAAGCATTCCACCGCCTTTTCCCTGCAGCATGGCAGAAGTATTACGAATTGTGGAAGTATGGATTGCTGACGGCGTTTTGTACTTACCATCACCATTTCAAAAGCCTACAGAAGAAGACAAACAGAGCAGCAAATATTGTGTGTATCACCAAACCATACGTCATTCAACAAAAGATTGTTTCTCTCTAAGGCGGATTTTTAATGACAAAATAGCCGCTGGACACCTGAAAATTTCAACTACTCCTGAAGGATCTGTCCATCAGAATCCTTTGCCTAATCATAAAGTGAAGGATGTGGTTGCTATGGTCTGTCATAACTCAGCAATTGTTACAGAAAAAGAAATTGAAGAAGAAATTATCCTTAATGATCAGTCAGCAATAGAAACTCTTTCACAGAGTTCAAAGTTTAAAAACTTCTTTGACCAGATGCATTTCTCAAAAGCGGCAAGAATAGCTGCAACAGCGGCTTTGACAACAGTTGCAGAAGCTCATTCAGAACATTGTTTTCTTGCCTATTCTGCTACAAGAAAAGCAATGCCGGAAATTCAAGATGTGAGTTTCACTGCTGATGATATGAAAGCTTCATCGATAGCTCACAACAAGCCTTTGTATGTTACAGCTTTAATAAACTCTATTGAAGCAAAAAGAGCACTGATAGACCCTGGGTCTTCCTTGAACCTTATCCCATTATCAACAGCAATAGCAATGGGATTAGATCCTTCAAAAATTTCAAAGCAGCCAATAGAAATATCAGGATTTAGAGGACAGTGCCAGAACACTATTGGCTATGCTACTATTAATCTTCAAGTGGGACCAATAAATTCAGCAATAAGAGTCCATGTTATTGAAGCCAACGTAAGCTATCATATTCTTCTTGGCCGCCCTTGGATTCACAAGTTCCAGCTAATACCATCAACATTTCATCAATGTGTTAAAGGAATATACAAAGGGAAAGTCATCAGAATACTAGCAACTGCCACACCATTTGATAAAGCCGAAGCTCATATTTCAGAGGCATTGTTTTATGATGAGTTAGCTGAAGAAGGAGAAACCACTTTTGAAAAGGCCAAAGGAGTTATGCCACTATCATCCACTATTTTAACGCCATCAGAAATTTCAAAGGCCTCAAAAAGACCTCGAGACGAAAGTGTGGAAACAGAAATTCTAAGAGGGAATGTTATCAAAGAATCAAGAACTGGGAGCTGTAAGAGGATGGTACAACCAGATGGAAAGGTTGTATATATCTTATGACAATCAAAGGAAACTGATTCATCAAAAGAAAATCAGATTCCCATGATGGATCAAATATTTCAAGTAGAAGAAACAAGTGAAATTGGGGAAGCGCCAGAACAGATGCAGGATGGTGTAAAAGCGGTACAAGAAAGTCTTGAAGAAGTAAATATTGCAGAAAATCTATCAGAAAAGCGTCCGGTACTTATCAGTTCCAAGTTGGCCCCAAGAGAAAAAGAAGAATTGGTAAATTTGCTCAAAGAGTACCGAGATATTTTTGCATGGAATTATGAAGAAATGCCAGGGTTAGATCCTACATTGGTCACACATAAATTGAATATTGAGCCTGGATATGTACCAATGAAGCAAATGCCAAGAAAATTCAGACCAGATATTGAAGATCAAATCAAAATAGAAGTTGAAAAGCTTTTGAAAGCAGGTTTTATCAAGCCAATTCAACATCCATCTTGGTTAGCCAATATTGTACCAGTCAAAAAGAAGAATGGGCAAATCCGTTGCTGTGTTGATTTCCGGGATTTAAACAAGGCATGCCCAAAAGATGAATTTCCTCTACCCAATATGGACCTATTAGTTGATGCAACAGCAGGTCATGATGCTTTTTCATTCATGGACGGTTACAGTGGTTACAATCAGATTAAGATGGCAGTAGAAGATGCAGAAAAAACCGCCTTTCGGACACCAATTGGAAATTTTTACTATACAGTTATGCCATTTGGGTTGAGAAATGCCGGGGCTACTTATCAAAGAGCAATGACAGCCATTTTCCATGATATGTTCCATAATACAGTGGAAGATTATGTGGATGATATTGTTATCAAGTCTCGAAAGCATTGCAGTCATGTTGAAGATCTAAGAAGAGTTTTTCAACGATGCCGCCATTATCAGTTAAAAATGAATCCGTTAAAATGCGCTTTCAAAGTTTCTGCAGGCAAATTCCTAGGGTTCATTGTGAATAGATAGGGTATAGATGTTGATCCTACAAAGGCTCAAGCAATTGCATCCATGACAGCCCCAAGCACAGTCAAAGAGTTGAAAAGTTTCTTAGGGAAGGTATCCTATATAAGAAGATTCATACCAGGACTAGCAGCTGTCACAGTACCTCTTATGCCACTCCTACGGAAGAACTGTGTATTCAAATGGGAATCAGTGCATGAAAAAGCTTTCAAACAAATTCAACAAATGATGAGTTCAACAGCAACTATGATGGCACCAATCCCCAAGAAACCTTTGGTCCTGTATCTGGCTTCAACAGAAACTGCTATTGGAGCTCTTCTAGCCCAGGAAGATTTGTCTGGTTGTGAACGGCCAATATACTATCTCAGCAGAATTCTCAGAGATGCAGAATTGAGATATCCTCGGATTGAAAGGAGTTGTTTATCTCTGATCTATGCCTTACAAAAATTCCGTCATTATTTACTATCTCATAAGATTTTTCTGATAACAAAATCTGATCCAATCAAATATCTCATGTCAAAACCAGTTCTTTCAGGACGAGCAGCTAAATGGCTCCTTTCATTATCAGAGTTTGATATTACATGCCTTTGCCCTCGTGCCATCAAAGGACAAGCAGTAGCAGATCTATTGGCAAATTTCCCAGGAAATGATGATTTAATATTAAGAGAAGAACTACCAGGAGAATTCCCTGAAGCAATGACTATTGAAGCAGAAGAGGAATGGTTCATGTATTTTGACGGATCCAAAACAGCAGATTCAGCTGGGGCAGGTATTGTGTTAAAAGCTCCTGGGGGTGAGGCAATGTCTTTTTCTTTCAAGTTAGATTTTCCTTGCTCTAACAATATAGCAGAATATGAAGCTCTTCTCATAGGTCTGTCAATTGCTAAAGAGTTAAAGGCCAAAAGAATAAATGTAATAGGGGATTCTAATTTGGTAATTAGTCAAATGGAAGGGTCATTCAATGTAAAAGATGTTGGTTTGGCTCCCTACAGAACAGCGGTTCAAAGAATAATGACTAATTTTGATAAAATAGAATTCAAATATCAAGAGCGTACAAGAAACCGCCATGCTGATGCACTTGCTACTTTGGCATCAAAGTTAATATTTGAAGGAGAATCTTCTCAGGTGGTAATTGAAAGGCGTATAATAGCTACACCGCTGATGGAAGAATTATGCGACACAGAATCAGAAGAAGCAGATTGGAGAGAACCAATTTTGAAGGATGTCTTCTGCCTTCATGATTCAACAGTAGTCCCTACTACAACATTAAAAGTCTTAAAAAATTTCTTACAGATAAATGGGGATCTGTATTTCAAAGGGCCCGAAGGAGTTTTGATGAGATGTGTTGGAGTAAAAGAAGCTAAGAAACAAATGATGCAAATCCACACAAAAATATGTGGGTATAATCCTTCTGTTAGTCTGTATAGGAGATTACAGCGTTTTGGAATATACTGGCCAACAATGGAGAAAGATGCTGCTATGTTACAGAAAGAATGTTCTGATTGTCAAATATTGCCAGATAAAGAAGAATGTCACTTTACAAATTCTTGGGAAGATTGGAAGAAACCGTACAATGACTACTTCACAGATGGAATAATGCCTACTGATCAAAAGGAATCCTTCAAGTTTAAGAAGAAAGTTGCCAAATTCTATTTTGACAAAGGAGAATTATTCAGAAAAGGATACAACGGTATTGCTCTCAAGTGTTTGTCTGGAAAGGAGATCGAAATAGCATTGCATGAAGCTCATAGTGGAGATTGTGGTGTTCACCAAGGAAAAAGAAAGCTGTTTCAACACATTTTGGGGTTGGGATATTATTGGCCTACCATGGAGGCAGATTCACACCTATATGTTCAAAGCTGTCATCAGTGTCAGATAAGAGGAAATGTTATTCATGCACCTGCACAATCTCTACGGTATGTCTCTACGCCCTGGCCCTTCCATACTTGGGGGCTAGATTTAATTGGACCTGTTAATCCTCCTGCTGAAGGATATGTTTGGATACTTGTGGCTACTGAATATTTCACCAAGTGGGTAGAAGCTATATCATTAAGAAAGGCTACAGGTATCATGGTGGCTAAGTTTATTAAAGAAAATATCGTCTGCCGCTTTGGGATACCAAAGGAGGTCATCACTGATAACGGAACGCCTTTCATAAATTCTAATGTGAGAGAATTATTGGAGAAATATGATATCAAACACAAGAAGTCAACCCCCTATTATCCTAAAGGGAATGGGCAAGCAGAGGCTACTAACAAGACTATCCTGAAGATAATTGGAAAAATGATAGAAGGAGCTCATAAAAAGTGGTGTGAAAGACTTCCAACAGCGCTCTGGGCTTACAGAACTTCAGCAAGGACTGCAACAGGTGTTACCCCTTTCTCTTTAGTATATGGGACAGAAGCCGTTGTACCTCTGGAAGTTAAGATACCATCTACAAGAATTGAAGTATTTGATGGAGAGGAGGCATGCCTCCAAGCTGATAGATTAGCTCAGCTAGAAGTTATGGATGAAAAGCGTGAAGCTGTAGCTATAAAGACAAAAGCGTATCAAAAGAGAGTTGCTAAAGCGTATGACAAGGCAGTACGACATAGAATTCTAAAAGAGGGTGACTTGGTCCTTCGAACAGCTATTCATATCAGGAATGGTACAAAAGTGGCAAAGTTTACCCCTAACTGGGAATGGCCATTTTTGATAAGGCAAAGCTTTGACAGCGGTTATTGTCTTTTGTCTACGCTATCTGGTGAAGTATTACATGATCCTATCAATGTAAAATCGTTAAAAAAGTACTATGCTTAATAAGAAAAGTAACAAAAATTTTCCTTTTGTATTCATATAAAATTTGACAAGAGTTACAAAAAAAAAAAAAAAAGCTTTTACAAAATATCAGCAGTAAAGCCTTTCTCATTTAGATATACAAGTCTTTCAGCAGAAGCCTTTAGACGAATATATTCTTCATGATCTGCTTTGATTTCTTCCTGTAGAACTGACAGACTATCTTGAGCAGCTTTTATTCCTTTTTCTTTTTCTTCCAGCATGGCCTGATGGCGGGCAATCTCTTGACGAATAATATGAATGTTATCTTGATCACTTGATATTGCTTTCTTGATTTCTTCCGCTTTAACAATCTTGCTTGAATAAGAACTTTTCAACTTAGCAAAATTCTTGGCCTGGAAGAAAGTGATAGACAAAATATTCAAAAAATCCACCAGCCATTTCACATCAACATTGATGTTCTCAAGTTCTTTCAGCTCTTGTATCCAATCCTCGAAGGTCTTCATCCTCAAAGGCGTAAGATGAGGCTTGATATCTCTAATGTTCCGAATAATAGAACACACTGTTTCTATACAGCCCGCCCTGATGATAGGGTTCTTCAAAGAACAAGAGGAAGTTATGTCCTTGTAACGTTTTGCTATTTCTGACCATAAAGGGAGAGAGCTTTCAGATACAGGATAACGCCTTAAAATCTCATCCGAAGAATCAGTTGGTGTCAGCGCAGTTGAAGTGGAAGGAGTAACAGCATCTTCACTCACAAAAATCCCCACAAAAGCGGACAATTCTGATGAAGCGGTCTCCATACTGGAACCAATAACTGAAGTATCTTCATGAATACTTCTTGGAGCGACTTTAGTTTCAGCATTAATATTCTCCTCCTCAACAATCTGTTCTGAAGAGCCAATGATAACGCTTTCAGTAGAAGCAATCATTTGAACATTGATGTTCTCAGTTGAAGATATCGGTGTGTGAGCGCTTTTATCAACAGAAGAAGTGTTGTCAAGGGGAGTAGAAGTCTCCGATATGATTGCAGGAAGATCTTCAAAAGGCTGCTGCTCAGAGTTTTGAACCACAGAAGAGAAAAAAGCTATCTCACTGGCTGAAGGAGGGTCCACATCCATAAGCTGTTCTAAGGCTTCAACTCCAGAAGTTCTTTCGTCAAAAATATTGTGCACTTCAGCCTCAACAGCGTTTTTGTCTTTGGGAAGATCATCAGAAGGGATCTCAACTGTTGCAGAAGCAATATTTTCTGGTATTTCAGCCTGAACGCTTTCAGAAGGGCCTTCAAAATAAAACATACTATTAAAGCACTATAATGATTGTAATAATAAGCATATGAGCATGTATATTGATAAAACATTTTTTAACTGCTACTAACCTACGCCCTCAGAATCATCGATAGCGTCAATCATAAGAGGTGATGAAGATTGCGCTGTCCTTTGCAGAAGAAGTGACTTTGCCTTGATAGCTTGCGATCTCATTCTCTTCAGAGATGTTAACGCCTTGGCTATGTCAATAGTTCTGGCAGGATTTGCAGTTCTCCGAACACCAGAAGCTTTAGAAGATTGATCTTTCTTTTGGGAAAGCGGAGAGGAACTGGGTTCACTCTCAGGCCAAACATTGGCCAAATTCTCAACTTGTACTCTTGCTTCCCGCCGATGGAGGGAAAGGAAATATCGGCAACATTATCTTCAGGGATGCTGAGTCCCACTGGAGTAGCTTGAGAGTTCCAGAGCTCCCTGCACCAACATCCGAAAGCGGTGCTGTGTTTTTCTCCTGAGTGACAGAAGCCTCAGGCCTTCCTAACTCATGTTGAGTCTGTAGATTCTGCTTGCAGCACAATCAAAGGCTCGTTATCTTCACTATCAGAAGAAGGATCCTGTGACCAGATTAAAAAAAATATATATATAAGTGACAAAAAATTATACAAATGAGAAATTGAAAAGCGTATGAATAAGAAAAATGCTTTAATTATAAAAACTTTTGCTTACTGATTGGCTCTTTCGCTTCTTAGAAGGAGGTGCCTGCCTTTTTATTGCAAATCTTTTGATTCTAGGCGCTCTTGGAGTAGCCGCCTTTGGAGCAGTAATAATTGCAGGTTGAGGAGGACGTAATGTTTTCCTCTCGATCTCTGAAGAACCTTCAACAGCAGTTCTTGATTTAGGCTTCTTGTGAGGAGAGAGCTAGCAGCTTTCCTTTTCTTGCCTGCACCAGGGAGCTCTTTCAGACATTTTTCTTTGTCCATAGCCAAAATTAACCGTTGACTGAGCATTGGCGGGACCCTGAACAAAGGTTTTGAAGGTAGCAATGCAAGCTTTCCAGAAAAGCTGATAGTTCTTCGTACATCTGCCTTCCTATGCTCCCCAGCCAAGTAGAAACCCGGCAACAGATGGCCCTTAAGTTTAAAGACCAACTCTCCAGAATGAAAGCCTTCATGGTTCTTTTTAGAGAAAATGATTCAGCTGTACCATCTGGAACGCCTTGATCAAGCCCAACTGCCTCAGACACCGATCGGGATTGTAAGATTCAAGGCAAGAAACTGTTGGTTTACCGCCATCAACGCTGTATAAACCGATCAAAATGACACTTGGACAAAATGGCAAAACAGTGAAAATCCTTCAAAGAAACGTCTGCTCTCTCTTCAGTACTCAGCTATAAAGATAAAGGCTCCTCAGAATGATAAAAGAATATTTCAATACCTCTTAGAAGCTCAATGTAAGGTCTGAAGCAGAAACATTTCTCCTTGTCAATAAAGTCAAAGATCCAACGCATCTTCTTCTGGCAATGCTACTACCACCGCCATGCCCTTGGGCTTGGGAGATCTTCAACAGGCGGTATCATCAGATTGCAAAGGAGAAAACTGCCTAGCGAAGGCGCATACCGGGGAAAGCGTTCCCATAACACTTTGAAGAAAAGCGGTATGAACAATGATTCTATGTGAAAAGAACCTGCTGACCAGGCCTGACACTTATGAATTTGATCTAAATTCTTGTATAAAGTTCCCAAAAATAAATTCCTAGAGGGAAACTTTGACTGTCAGCAAGGCGGAGAAGCCAATGGAACAGTCTATCCAAAACCTTGTCAGTAGGAGCGCCTTCAAAGACATATCTCGACAGCCACATGCAGATGAACGCGGTCAACTCTAAAGGAGACTTGTACTCTTTTCCATATTGATAGTCTCTGGACTCCTGTCTCCTTGTTCACAGGCCTTTCTCCCTGAAGAAATAGCGTACCCGCCGTAGAATTTGGCCGCCTTGCATGGGACTCCTTTGAAGCTCCCCCAAACAGGGATTTATTCTCGATTCCCAACCAGAGCATGCAAAAGTCTTACGCTTTTATCTCTTCTCTACTCAAAACAATATCTTGTATATCATTATTCCCGAAAACGGGTAATCTCCATAACGCCATCACATCTTCCAAAGTAGGGGTGATTTCTCCCCATGAAGTAATAAAAGTGTGAGTTGACTGTTCCACCTAGCTAACTAACTGAGATAAATGTCTATATCTTTCTAATCTCAAAATCCTTCGAAAGCTCTATAGCTTTAAAATCTCAGCTGCAATGAAGTTTTGGCCATACTCTGGGTGCAGTGAGTATATAATCACACCAAGCTGTCCACTCCTGGTACAAACGCTTATGAGAACTAAAAATTTACCTGAGAAAGCGTGGACATCTTTCTTTCTATTCTGAACATAGTAGTAGCAAAAGGAGGTGGACAAAATCCTTTAGTTCCATCGATGTCACCATAGGGCAATGACCATCCATCTGGAGGAACAGCGGTATCCCAGGAATGATGCATAGCTGAATCCCAAATCGTTACTTCAAAAAATTTTTTTGAGAAGAAGATGCGATACTGAAGCGTAAAATTGCAGAATAAAATAAATAAATACAGTGTTTTCGAAAAAAAAAAATGATGAAAATTGAATAGATACAAATAACAAAACATACATAATAATAACAACAATAAAAGAACAAAAGTAGACAAAATGACATTATTTACAGATGATCAAAACTTCTACAATGACGAAAAAAAAAAAATGACAAAAAAATCAAAAAAACAGCAAGCAGAGTATGAACATCCAAATAGAAACTGGTACAAAGAGTAAAAAGCAAGACTCCCAGAATTTCTAAGAAGATGTTCTGTAATTCCAATAAAATATTTGAGA
>JABCRI010001321.1:0-35669 GCA_015143295.1 Tetracentron sinense
CCATATCAAAGAGTTACTTACATAGACAAACTATATTATATATATTGTTTACTTAAAACCAAATCAGTAAACAGATTTCTGGGATGTCATTGGCCAGAGCATTCAATTCTTTGCACTGGGAGGGATGAGGAATGAGTTTTCATGGGTAGAGATTGGAATTGTTTCAAACTGCAAGCAACGGAAAGCAATTGAGTGAGTTTCCTATACTGTTTCTCAATGGAGATCATGTAATGAGTGGCGTAGGACCTTCTCGAGCTCTCTCCATCGCTCCATTCGTGACCTCCGCCTTCATTAGCATTGGGGTTGCCACGATGAGCTCATAGACTGGGAAATTCTTCCTAGGCATCATGATTAGTCTCCTTCCCCGAGTTTCAGACTGGGCAAAATCACCCCCCCACCCCCCCCCCCCTATAGCCATCTCCAAGTAGATGATCGTTTTCTTCCCCTCAACCGAAGCAGAAGCTTGGATCCTTTCAATCACAAGACCCTGTTGTAAGAATCATAGAAAGTTCCCAAGTGTTAGCAGAAGAAGAAAAAACAGAAACAAAGGAATGTAAAAGTAATTGAAGGGGATTCAATGAATTACCTTGCACATGTTAGATGGGCAGAGACTGCATCCATGAGGAGTTGAGGTGGAATCATGGTAAGGTAAGATCCTGAGCTTCCCTTCTTCATCAATCAAACTAGGATTCGTGTTGATTTCCGAGAAATAATCCATCAGCCCATAGTGTTTCAATACTGTTTCAATGAAGAACGTATTTGCATCGCTTATTATTCTTAAATCACACCTGAAATTAACCCATTACCACCGTGAATTTCTCAACCAAATCAAATTAAAAAAAAAAGAAGTTTAAATTAAACAAGTATGAAGATGTTGGCTAAGAAAAATACCCAAGAGCATGTGCTGATTTAATGGCAGCGATGATCCGGGATGCAACGGAGCCCGTTTCAAAACCTCTGCAATATCCTTAATTGTTTTCCCCTGTGAGTGAATCTCCCCATCATCCTATCCTGAAAATATATCAACAGAACAGAAACAAAGGGTCTCTCTGATTAATAACAGAACCAAAACAATGAGCTTCCCAACAATACAAAACACAAAAAACAACAGAATCTCTCATTAAAACAGATCCCCATTGATTTCTCACTGAAACAAGTTCAAAGGAATTGATTTCTTTCATTACAATGAATTATATATATAAAAAAAAGAAGTTAAAATCAACAGAAATCCAAGAATAAATAAAGCATACCAAACAGAAACCCAAATAAATTGCTTGGAAAAACAATGTTCAGATTTTCTCAATATGAAAAAATGATGAAATCCCAACCACAAGAAATCTCTGACAAATAAAGAAATAGAAATTAAACAAACCATGAGAATGTGGAAAGGCAGGGTCGGGAGAAGTTGATTGAACAACTGGGTGGCACCCAGTTCTTGCACCACCAAATCATCGCTATCACACTCTATAATCGTCTCATCAAAATCAAAAACAACCACGATTCCGGCCATTCCGACGACCAAAAGACAGTTTCCGGCGTTCCAAGGCGATTTTCCGGCCACTCCACTAGATTTCTTGCGTACAATTTACAGGTGCTACAAGTGCTTGGAGAGAACCTATTTATAGGGAAGTGTTCGAAATTTGGACGCGTAACGACTAAACCGTGGCTATATTTGGTAAGTACAGTAATTTAGAAAGTAGAGTAATCTTTAAGAAGGTAATCGAGAGCTTATAATCGTTGGATTTTTTAAAATGATCATGATCGGTGGTTCACAAATCAGTCCAGAGAGGGTCCTGATCTTCGATTTAGTTCAGAGCCGAAACTTCCGGGTAAGCTCTCCCCCGGCGAGTCCTTGCTTATAAGCTGCAGACATTTTCGGAGCGAAAAGGAGCCAAATCCTCTACGGTGATAACCGGATTTGGCAAATCCGGTTATCACCCCTAGAGGTCACCACGTGTCTCCTTTGACTCCCTTAACCGTGGGTAAGGTTCACCACAACCCTAGGGTTCACCCACCTATTTTTGGTTTTTTTTTAAATAATAATTTTTTTTAAAATTAAAAAACTGTTTTTAAAGGGTTTGTACGTTGAGGGGTTTGGAGTATTTTCCATCTGGGAGTATGATTGAAAGCTTGGCTGTAGCGATACTGGCACGATGCCATATGAGGAATATGAAGGGAGCGTTATGTGTTTCGTGGCCTGATTTGCTACTCAAATATGTGTTATGAAATTTTAACCTAAGGTTAATTTTTTTAAAAACAAATTATTTTGAACCATCTGTCAACAAAATAAAAATTAATTTTAGGATTATTTACATTTGAACCATGTAATGAAAAAGGGGAAGGAAAGCAAACTTGGTTACCTTCTCTGGTAAGGAATAGGGACTCCTGAAGTGTAGGCATTGTTTAGACTTCGGAGAGGGTGAGAAGTAGAAGAAGACAAAGTGGTTCGAGATCGAATCGCAGCCAATCGTGATTGAACTCAAGGAGGGTTCAATCGCACCCATAGGTGAATACAGTGTCCATTTTAACCACTATTAACCATGGTTAAGATTCCTGAACCCGTAGGGTTCAACAATCTTGGTTTTTAGAAATTTGTTTTTTAAAAATTAACCTTAGGGTTAAGAAAGGGTTAAAATTTCTTAACCCTAAGGTTAATTTTTTAAAAATATTTATTTTTAAAAAATTAAGGTTAAATTGTTGAACCCTAAGGGTTAAGGAATCTTAACCATGGTTATGGGCAGTGTTGAGCAATTGAACTCTCCCGAGTTCAATTACAATTGAGTGTGAGTTTTGTTACTTTTTGATGTGCATGTGTGAAGTTTTTATTTGGTCTGCTGTCTTAAATGTGAAAAGGATTATAAACTATCAAGGATGGCTGCAATAGCAGCCGAGAATAGTAAACACACGTGTCAGCTTTATTGAGAAAGTGAGGAAGTGGAATCTGGGGTTAGCATTCCCCTAAATAAACCCGAGAATGTTGGAAGGAAACTCGGACGTTCGCTCTGATCCGATCACCTTTTGAGAATCTGTCCAGTCGTCCACGTGTAGAGCACTTCCCGTCGGAAAAGCGAATGGCCGGCCTTGTCCTTTTTGGAATGAGTAGTGAATAGCGGTCTGCTTCTTATCTTAACCCGTGTCCTCGTGTCCCTTTTGACACTCTTTAACCTGATCTAGTTAAGCTTAACAGATTTTTGTATTTTTGTGGAAAACCAAGGTTGTTGAATTGCTTAACCCTAGAGGTAAGTGAATCTTAACCTAAGTCGGTGATTATTTAAAAGTGGGGCATGAACATGGATAAATGAAGACCAGCCATTTCGTTACACAATGGAAACCACTTGTACATTAAGCATTATCCTTTCTAGAATTGTTCCCTTTTTATTTTCCCAAACAAAGGGTGTTCGCCCTTCCAGGGGGGTAAGGCCAAATCATCGACCCACTCAAAATTTTTCCAAAGGATACCAGGGTAAGTTGAGGAGTGAGAGTCAAACACACAACCATAGGAAACAAATCTGGGATGCTAGCCAACCGTAGCACCCCCTAATGGGTGGAATCATTCCTTTACCATTACCTACACGAAATTATAAATAAGACTAAGATGTTGTATAACCATTCTAATCACGTACAATTCGCTATCATACTTATAAGCAGTATGGTTTATAAATGACGAGTCGGGTGTATTCGAGCTCGGCTTGAGCTTGATTCGAGCTTGAATGCTTAGGCTTGAGCAAGCTTGAGCTCTATTCAAAATTTATTTAATTCAGGTAATTGACTCAAGCTTACTTTAACATAATTATTTTACATATTTTTACTAAGATTCATATAAGAAAACAAGATTTAAGAATAGTCTTTCAGTCTAAGGAGTAGAGAGTTAAATCAGAGTCTATATTTAACTTCTTAACTTTTTTGTTATTATTATCTCTTAAATATGTTTATTATATTATTATAATCTATGATAAATTAAGTTAAGAAAATTATTTTATATTAGTATACATTACATTATCAAAAACTAGTGTGCACAAACTTGGCTTACACTACTAGAAATATACCGACTAGCAACGGAACATTTCCGTCTCTAATAATCAATTTCCGTCACTAAAGAGTATTAGAGATGGAAATATCGTTTGTTGCTATTATGTGACGGATGCTTCCGTGGCTAATGGTTTAGAGTATTAGAGACGGATTATTTCTATCTCTAAAAGTAAATATTTTGAGAGACAGCGAGGGATTTCTTGATGGCGATTTGGATCGAACCCCAACCACATACTCCTTCTCCATCAAATTAGAACCTTGATCCATAAGCAACTTCCTTAAATATTCCAACGCAAGCAAATCTCAATTGTCTGTAATTTGAACCATTTTTTTCAAATTAGAACCTTGATCCATAGGTTTTTTTTCATCAGAAAAACATACAAAAAAAAACATAATTTCACAAGAATAAAAGGAAAGATATGTTAGACAAACACGAAGGGAAATCAAAATTGAAACATGAAAGATGAAAAAAAAACTAACATGAAAGAATCTGCTCCAAATTTACAAAATCGTTGAGGGATACATGAACAGGAAGATCGCGAGCAGGAAGATCGCATCGTTGAGGGATATAATCAATGTGTCACAAGATGGTAGTGACCGAAATCCCATGGTTATTGATGGGATTGCCTCTCATATGTTCTCAGGGTCAGTCGCTCAGCTGGATTCACTGGATCTTAACAGCCAGAGCCAGATCATGACAGAGCAAGCTCCGGCTTTCGAGCCCCCACTTAGATATCCTTTGCTTTCAACATTACAAGGAGAACCTGCTGATAATCTCAAATCATGGTGGGGTTGTTGATGCAGAGGTTCCAGAAAATTCCAATGGAGGAACATCCCTATCTGCTGCTTCACATGCTACACTTCTGGCGATAAGGAGAAGTCTGCATGAAACTCTCAACGGTATCCCTGTTTCTGCCACCTCAGCATTGCCTTTGGAAGTTCTGCGAACTTTTGTTTCAAGTGATTGCTCTAGTACACCAAATGCTCATGGCCCTGTGAATTGCGGATACGATGGAATACATAGCGATGCAGGGTTCCTAGAGCTCAAGAAAGATGGCAGTATGACTGGTCAGCTGGGGGGTAAATGGGAATTTGACAAGTTTCTGGCTCCTCTGGAGCTTGCTGAGAAAAACCCAGCAAGAACAGTGTGTCAACCATGCCATTTCTTAGGAAGTATGGACCCAACATGATTGCAGATCATCAGTTTGGTTACTCCATGCCTATTAATGAGCTGTCTCTAAGCCTTGCCACATGCCAACCTTCTATTATCAGTGTGATAAATATCCCGGATCAGTGCTCAGAAATAAGCTGCTCTGGTGTAACTCACCATTATTTGCACAAAATGGTATTGGGTTCAGAACAAACCTCTAGTAACAACAGTAAGCAGCTATACCTGTCCACTTCTCAAATTTATTATCAGGATCAAGATATTTCCGTGTAGCTCAGGAAATACTTGCTAAAGTTACAAGCTATTCATTTGAAAATCTAGATCAGCTGAGCTATCCACCCAGTTGGATTGGGAGTGGGACAAAGATATCATTCCCTTTTCTCAATAGTGTCATATTTTCCCACTTTCACTTTCTGATTCCATTCCATCAAATTGATGGAATAATGAAAGAAAAAGAAAAGTAACCTTTTTCCCTAACATTTTTCTCTCAAATCAAACACCCTAAAGAAATTACATTTTTCTTTTCTTTCCTTCACCACTTATCCCCAAAGGAACACCTTCTCGAAAATCATTTCTCCTCAATTTTTGGAGAACTTTTCCCTCAAATATAAATAATATTAAAGACAATTTTATAATAAAAAAGACACATTTTGCAACATGCCAAACACAAAAAGTAACTTTTCTCCATTAAATAATTCAGTGGACCGACTTTCCCTCCAAACAAATGCATCCTGAGAAGAAATAAAGAGAATGAAGGATGATGAACAAAAGAGTTGAACCCCCAACTAAACTGTTAAAATATTGAACTGTCCAATATAAATATCTGATCATTTTTCTGATACTCCAATTCTTTTATCACGAACCAAGCAGTTCAAATTGATGAGCTCAACGAGAGATAGTCATGAAGTATAGGGAGTGGTTTAATAGAACTCTTGCAAGAATAAGGAATCTACAATAAAAGAGCTATTATCCAAGGACAAGCTGGAATGAAACTACTCACAATCAATCCATAAAGTTGAAGCAAGACCCTGTATCTACATTTCCATTTATGTTGTTTTAATCAGAGCATATCAAAGAATTACTTACACGGACAAACTATATATATATATATATATATATATATATATATATATATATATGTTACTAAAACAAATACAGTAGAAAGAATTTCTGGGATTATCATTTGGCCAGAGCATTCAATTCTTTGCTACTGTAGCAACTGGGGAGGCCTGAGGAATGAAATTTCATGGGTAGAGATTGGAATTGTTTCAAACTTGCAATCCACTGAAACCAATTGAGTGAAGTTGCTATTACTGTTTTCTTCAATGGAGATCATGTTAATGAGGTGGAGTAGGACCCTCTCGAGCTCTTCTCCATCACTCCATTCGTGGACCTCCGCCTTCATTAGCATTGGGTTGCCACGAATCAGCTCCCAGACTGGGAAATTCTTCCTAGGCATCACATGGTCTCCTTCCCCGAGTTTCAGACTTGGGCAGAAATCACCCCTACCATCTCCAAGGTAGATGATTCGTTTCTTCCCCTCGACCGAAGCAGAAGCTTGGATCCTTTCAATCACCAGACCCTGTTGTAAGAATCATAAGAAAGTTCCCAAAAGTTAGCAGAAGAAGAAAAAACAGAAACAAAGGAATGTAAAAGTAATTGAAGGGGATCAATGAATTACCTTGCACATGTTAGATGGGCAGAGATTGCATCCATGAGGAGTTGAGGTGGAATCATGGTAAGGTAAGATCCTGAGCTTCCCTTCTTCATCAATCAAACTAGGATTCGTGTTGATTTCTGAGAAATAATCCATCAGCCCATAGTGTTTCAACACTGTTTCAATGAAGAACGTGTTTGCATCGCTTATTATTCTTAAATCACATCTGAAATTAACCCATTACCACCGTGAATTTCTCAACAAAATCAAATTACAAAAAAAAAAAAAAGTTTAAATTAAACAAGTAAGAAGATGATGGCTAAGAAAAATACCCAAGAGCATGTGCTGATTTAATGGCGGCGATGATCCGGGGATGCAACGGAGCCCGTTTCAAACACTCTGCAATATCCTTAATTGTTTTCCCCTGTGAGTGAATCTCCCCCATCATCCTATCCTGAAAATATATCAACAGAACAGAAACAAAGGGTCTCTGATTAATAACAGAGCCAAAACAATGAGCTTCCCAACAATACAAAAACACAAAAAACAACAGAATCTCTCATTAAAACAGAATCCCCATTGATTTCTCACTGAAACAAGTTCTAAAGGAAATGATTTCTTTCATTAAAATAAATATAAAAAAAAAGGATTAAATCAACAGAAATCCAAGAATAAATAAAGCATACCAAAACAAAAACCCAAGTAAATTCCTTGGAAAAACAATGTTCAGATTTTCTCAATAAAAAAAAAATGATGAAATCCCAACCACAAGAAATCTCTTAAAAACAGATTGGAACAAAAAAAAAGAAATAGAAATCAAACAAACCATGAGAATGTGGAAAGGCAGAGTCGGGAGAAGTTGATTGAACAACTGGGTGGCACCCAGTTCTTGCACCACCAAATCATCGCTATCACACTCTATAATCGTCTCATCAAAATCAAAAACCACCACGATTCTGGCCATTCCGACGACCAAAAGACAGTTTCCGGCGTTCCAAGGCGATTTTCCGGTCACTCCACTAGATTTCTTGCGTACAATTTACAAGTGCTACAAGTGTTTGGAGAGAACCTATTTATAGGGAAATGTTTGAAAGTTGGACGCGTAACGACTAAACCGTGGCTAGATTCAGTAAGTACAGTAATTTAGAAAGTACAGTAATGTTTTAAGAAGGTATATATCGAGAGCTTATAATCGTTGGATTTTTTAAAATGATCACGATACCACCATCATTGGTTCACAGACCACGTACTATGTTTTTAAGTTATTACCGGTTGTACAAAAATAAGGATGGGATTTGAACCAGGGGTGTCAACGAGCTGAGCTAGCTGAGCTCGACTGGAAATAAACTGAGTTTGAGCTTTTACTTTGGGCTCGTTGAACCGAGCCGAGCCTTAAAAGTGAGCTCAAAAAATAAACAAGCCGAGTCTGAACAATAGGTGGCTCAACTGGACTCGGCTCGATTAATTTTATAATAATACCCTTAAAAAGTTAAATTTATATTATATATTAATATACATTTTTTTGGTAAAATATATTTAGTACACATTAACATAATTATTTCCGTTTAAGTTTTAACTCAAGCTTTCACGTGAGTCATATGATATCCCAAAAAAAAAAATGCCCTTTTAATTTTTTTTATTGAATTTAGTGTTTATCAATGTATTTAAAAAAAAAAAATATTATCGAGCCGAACCGAACCAAGCCGAGCTCGAGCTCAACGATTCGTCGATGAGCTGAGCCGGGCCGAGCCGAGCTTGAGCTTCTGTAAAATTCTAACGAGCCAAGCCGAGCCAAGCTTGAGGATCTGTAAAATTCCAACGAGCCGAGCCCAAGCAATACCCAGCTCGGCTCGTTTACACCCCTAATTCGAATAATTGTCTTTCGTATAAACCCGAGAATGCAGGAAGGAAACTCGGACGTTCGCTATGATCGGATCACCTTTTGAGAATCTATCCAGTCGTCCACGTGTAGAGCACTTCTCACCGGAAAAGCGAATGGCCGGCCTTGTCCTTTCTGGAATGAGTAGTGATTAGCGGTCCGCTTCTTATCTCACCCCGTGTCCCTTTTGACACTCTTTAACTTGATCTGGTTAAGCTTAACCGAATTAAAGTTAAGATTTTTTATTTTTTTTGAAAACCAAGGTTGTTGAATTGCTTAACCCTAGGGGTAAGTGAATCTTAACCTAAGTCGGCGAGTATTTAAAAGTGGGGCATAAGCCTGGATAAATGAGGACTAGCCATTTCATTACATAATGGCTAGGAAGCACCGATACTTCAAAATGGGCTTTATACCCGTATCCGATACATATCGGATACGGATACGCCTCTGATACGGCTGGATACAGCTGAGACGTATCCTGTTAATTAAAAATATGTTTTTTTTAATTCAGATACGGCATGGATACGTCGGGATACGGCCATGAATATTATTTTTTTTAAAAAAAAATTTTGGAGACCCAGGGGTGTGACCCTATCTCTTTTGTTTTTGCATGGACATGGTCTTCTTTATATTTTGCTTGGTAGATGATATGATGACTTTCTTTTTTGCTTAGTGGATGATGAGATGACCCTATTTCTTTTACTTTTACATGGACATGGTATTTTTTTTATACATAAACAAAACTGAACCAATGGTCATTTTGTAATTATAATACAAAATATTGTATTATTATTATATTTTTTTTAAATTACATACGTATCCTAGCCGTACCTATATCCTATATTTTTAGGTTTTGCCGTATCGTCGTATTTGTATCGTATCGTACCCATATCCCGTATCCGTATCCGTGCTTCCTAGCATAATGGAAACCACGAGTACATTGAGCATTTTCCTTTCTAGAATCGTTCCCTTTTTATTTTCCTAAAACAAAGGGTGTCTTAAACCCTTGGGAGTAAGGCTTAATCATCTACCCACTCGAAAATTTTCCAAAGGATACCAGGGTAAGTTGAGGAGTGGGAGTCAAACACACAACCACAAAAAACAAATCCAGGATGCTAGCCAACCGCACCACCCCCTAATGGGTGGAATCATTCATTTACCATTACCTACATGGAATTATAAATAAGACTAAGATGTTGTATAACCATTTTAATCACGTACAATTCGCTGTCATACTTATATGCAGTATGGTTTATAAATGACGAGTCAGGTGTATTCGAGCTCGGCTTGAGCTTGATTCGAGCTCGAATGCTTAGGCTTAGCAAGCTTGAGCTCTATTCAAAATTTATTTAATTCAGGTAATTGACTCAAGCTTAATTCACATAATTATTTTTCATATTTTTAATAAGATTCATATAAGAAAACAAGATTCAAAAATAGTTTTTCAGTCCAAAGAGTGAGAGTTAAATTAGTCTACATTTAACTTCTTAACTTTTTTGTTATTATTATCTCTTAAATATATTTATTATATTATTATAATCAATGATAAATTAAGTTAAGAATATTATTTTATATTAATATACATTACATTATCAAAAACTAGTGTGCGCAAACTTGGCTTATTTAAACATTCGAGATCAAATAAAAACTTGACTTACTTCGTTCACGAGCCGACGACTTAGCTTGACTTGAGTGCAGTCCTATATATAACTAGCAAAAACCCTGTGCGATGCACGGGAGGTTAGAAGATTATAAATTAAATTAAATCTAAAAATTTAAAATAAGAGTTTTAATATGAAAACATTTTTCCACTACTGATGACCATAAGGAAGTATGCCACCTAAAAAAAGGAACATAATATATGATATTTATTTCAATATGTTTACTGTGTTTAAAATTAAATTTGAGATAATTTAGTGTCACTCGGATGTTCAAAAACTAAAATAACTCATTTGACTTGGAGCATTTGTTGTATAGTTAAGTGACATTTACTGCATTGCAGGCCAGTAGCAGTTCCATTTTTGGTGAATAATATATGAATTGAACATAGCCAATTAAAAGTTCAAACTTCAACCACCTAAAGACCACACCAAATGGTGGAATTCCAAAATAGTTACTGCCAAAATTATTGTAACCTTATTCATCCAGTCGTTGAATAAGTTAAGTTCCTTACTAATGCTTCAACCCACAAACAACCAAATGGTCTGAATATACTGTATGCATACCCCACAAACATAATGAGACAGTTTTGGGAAAAACCCCAAAAATGCATGTGAAATTTTCTTCTACAATATTGCTTCTCCTCTTTTAAAGCAAAATTAGACATTCCAAATAATTAAATTGCACAAGAGATCAAATTCAGGAAAGGAAATGGTTGTTTAATGGTACAACAAAGATTGCCAACATGATGCAATCATGTAGGAATCAATGCTTAACGATTTGTGCACATTCTAAAGCATAATAATTGAAACAATAGTTACAGCTACAACCCCAACCTTTAGGATAATACAGAAGAACGAATAAGATGAAGACAAAGGAATGATGCCTCTCTTTGAACTGTTGCAGAGTTGTTTACATTTGATGGGGAAAGTGCACGGAAAGAGTTTCAAAGAAAAAAGAACAGCTACCCAAACCTGTAGGGAAGTCCTAATGATTTGGAGTATTACTTGGTATTAGACTAAGCAGTTTATTAATAAATGGTGACGGACAAATGAATTAGTTAAACATCTTGAAGGGAACCTCTTCAATGTCTTCATTAAAGTAAATGTCATATTAGAAGGCTTGGCTTAAGTTGATTCCTAATGCTACAACATCATAATCAACGTCTTGAAAATCATAATCATTGCTATCCATAGTTCAGTCCTGCAATGTCGTTGGCCTCCTGCAAAAGTTGATAAAATCCATGATTAGATATATCAGTGAGAAAAAAAGAATAATCAAATGTTATTGATGGGAATATGGGTCTCACAGTGTCAGCTTTCCCAATGTCAAACATGTTCAAAGATATAATGACAGCTGGAAAAAATGACAAGAAAAATTAACACAACAAATCCAAAACCACAAATGATTATTAAATTTTAAAAAAAAAGTTCGAACATGGAAGAATTTGATCATTGTGATTTAGGGATAGCCCATGTCTCAGAGAAGGCTCACAAATTAAGATGTCCTAATAAGAAAGTCAGTCAAATGGTCACATGCACAATCTATCGTATCTAGCACCATCAATTTGTTGCAAACTATAATCAAGTTACTTTCTAAATAGCAAGTGGAATAACTAAGTAAAAATAGCATTAAATGATACTATTAGCAACCTAAAGATAAAATTAGTTCAAACTACTTAAACCATACATAAGGAGATTTGAAATCAGAGCGATTTGTCAATAAAATCCAACAGAATAAAGTGACTGAAATATGAATTATGAACTTGAGATGTATGATCTTTTGAGCCACAACAATCATGCTTGAAAAGGAGAAGGTAAAAATTAGGTATATATATATATATATATATATATATATATATATATATATATATTCGGTAAATATTACAACCATAACTAGAAGTGAGATACTTAAAAAACATTATGCCAACTTTGCACCTGCACAATTACATTGTGATAAGGGCATAGAACTACAAATGCACCCAACAGAATTGCTCCAGATTACAAACTCATCCATTTAGATTGGCATTGCCATGCAACCTTCCGTTTGTTTGAGCTTCCATTATCACCTCTTTCATTTAGAAAATCAAATTTCAAAGTACCAGTTAATGTGAAAGAAATTGGAAGATTACCTAAAAAATACAATAGTAATAATAGTACAAAAATTATGGAAAACACTTACCCACAAGTCCACTGGTAGACATTTTCGACTGTATTGCGTTTGTGTATGACATTTGTATGCCAATCAACCCACTCGACATTTTCCTGTGAAAGACAAACCACACTAAAACAACTTTTTTTGATAATTTAAAATAAAGGTTAATTATCATAGTACTAAAGTGACTGTTTTATTTGTGGATCAGATTTTAAGTACAAAAACAACTGTTTGACAGTAGGGCCTAGGCACATGAGAGTATATGCAGAAGGGCAAAAGACAAGAAAACTAACATAATTAGAGAATTTTTACGAATTGCCTTTCTTCCACGAGATTCGCTAAATGGGATTTCCGATGACATGACTTTGTGTTTATCTAACTGCAATCTTTAGACATTCCAGTAAGAAGGAAAAACAAATAGGAAAGAAGACTGCTGGCTCATATACTTAATTTGCAATATTAAACAAATGCTTCCAGCAATCAATGACCATAAAGCTCACATCCAACAATTTGTTTTTTTTTTAAAATCTCACGTCAACAAAGATGCCACAAGTGAATGTGATGCATGGGTGAGTGAAAAAATAAAGAGAGAAAAAGGGAAAACTGAAAAGTTAGCATAGAAAAATAGATGTGAGAAATCAACAAAAACATCAAAAATCTTTACGATATCTACTACATTTCGCATATATAGCATATTACATTGCTAGGAACTCGATTCATGTTTACTGAGAGGAAAAGAAAAAGATAATTTTAATAAGGATACAAAGAGTTCTTAAAGGTAGTTTACTCAACTTCTTGATCAGCCTTGGAGTATCAGTTTGAAAGGTTGAGAAGATTAAAATGCAAGGGTCAATTACTGAATCATCGTCTAAAATTGAAATTACAACATTTCCAATAGAATACTCCATGAAAGATCTAAGGGACATGGTCCGAAATATAAATGACTGTGCACCAACAGAAAAACCTATGAAAGATGAACATTTTGGACTCTGAGACTGCAAAGTTCTCACTCAATCAAAGTTTTACTATTTAAAAATGACTGCTTTGGAGATTATGTATCCATCATTTCTATTATTCAAAGGATAAAGAAATTTGAAAGCTGAACACAGAAAAATTAGCCAAATTCTTCAATGGGGATTATTATTTTCTCACCAAGAAATTTGCAGTGGTTACACTGTATTCATACTTTCCAACTCTCTTGAACCAGACAATTAGTATTGTCTGCGAACTCGTAAGGACAGTCAGGGCAGGGTTTGCGTAGTTTGGTTAGAGATTGAAGTGGACGTACATGAGGGTTTTCAGATTAAGTTGAGCTGTTGGGTTTTCAGATTAAGTTCCTTGATGATTGAATTAGTATTAACGAGACTATTGGGCGAGTTTTGAGTTTGAAGGGGGTTGAAGGGTTTGACCTATGTTTCTGTTCTACCTTTCTGCTTGGAGGAATGGAGTATCTCTTAGCTAAATTTGACTGAATTAATCTCATATGTTGTTCTTAGTTTGATTGTTTAGGATGCCTCAAATCCGTGCTTAACTATTTTCATTTGGGTCAAAACTATTGGTAATAGATATTGCATCAAACAATGATCCTTCTTATAGCTTTAGGACATTCTAAACGGAAGTATATTTACATTGTTCATTAAAAAAAAAAACCATGGAAATGTACAATTTTATGGGAAAAGAAATCTAATAGTTATTTTTTCTTATTTCACCATATCAAGCTGGGCCAAAAATCTTTCATGTTGAAAATTAAAGTTATTTAACCATCAATGTTTTTTTTAAATCCACCTTATTCAAGGGAAACTGTTATGCTGTAGGCCAAGTATATCATGCCCTATTTATTTTGCAAACCTGACAGTTGGAACTTTTTAAATATTATAGAGATGTTTATTGTTTAGTTGATAGCTTTCACCCGTGCATAGCCAATTGCAGTAAATGGTAGGAAAAGATGATTATGCAGTATGTTGATGCAATATTGCAATAAAAATAGTCTTAATGGGAAAAGGGGGGAAAAAAAACAACTCAAACCTCGTGAATAGTACCATCACCTCCAACTGCTATCACAGCATCCGCCCCTCTCGTATGGCCTGCATATCAATAGACCCAACACATTTCTAATATTAAACCAAGTCCCTACAAAATATGGTGCTTAAATTGAGCTCATCTATGTACATAAAAAGGAAAATGTGTACCTCTATGATTATGTCAATGACATGAGAATGACATGAAGATAATCATGTCCACATTACAAAAAAATGATTAAGAATAAGAGCACACTGAATGCCAAAGAGACGTCTATATAAAAAATAAAGACCCAACACATTTCTAATATTAAACCAAGTCCCTACAAAATATGGTGCTTAAATTGAGCTCATCTATGTACATAAAAAGGAAAATGTGTACCTCTATGATTATGTCAATGACATGAGAATGACATGAAGATAATCATGTCCACATTACAAAAAAATGATTAAGAATAAGAGCACACTGAATGCCAAAGAGACGTCTATATAAAAAATAAAATATAATACAGGAGCAGCTAAACCCCATAAGGATTCTGAACTGGTTTAGCAAATTTTTTGCTCAATTAGTCTATTTCTCTCTTAATGCCGCCCACAATGCAGTATATGAACCATGCATGTATCCATGATTTTTCCAATGGATTATCCTCACAATTGGAATCAACATTATTCAAAAATGGCTCCAGTTAAACAAAATTTAAATACATGGGCACCTATTAAGTATAAGAGAAATGCTCAACTAAAATTTTATAAATATATCAAAACCCCAAAAACTAATACCAAGAGAAACTGCATATATAAAGAAATCACAATCACCATGACTATAACATCAATAGAAATTAAAAGAAAATGAAATGAAAGACTCGCCACGACTTCCGCCCCATGACTGTTCTACCATGCACTCTTGACTAATTTTCAGAGTTCAACAAATCTAAATTCTAATTTTTTCTGCCTACACTATCATGTATACCCCAAGATGCACTTCATTAGTAAATAATCCTCTAAGTAACATTCAAAAGAAAGATATTACGATAAATTATTATTCTGTACATGAAAAATGTCAAATAAATTTATCATTTCCTACATGAAAAGTGTGTCAAGTACACCCCATGACACAGAGAGAGAGGGTGTTTGGCTGGGAGATAAAGTGGAAAAAGAGGGAATGATAAAGGATGGACTGAGAGAGAGATGGTGATGCTCCGACCACTCTCCAATTATCATTGTAGTAGATATCTAAGCCATTGGCTTGGGTTGATCACGGTGTCAGCTCAATCTCACCCCGTGTATATGTGATATGTATCATATGCATAATAAGTGGATAATAAAAAGAGTAAAGTAAATCTCAATTAAGAATATAGGGAAATAAAGAGTTTCTAAGGTGCTCACCTCAATCTTTTGTTTTTTTGCAACCGATTCACAATCCCTTGCTGCTAGTTCAATTTTCTAGTCGAGGTTAACACTTGTTTCCCCTGCACCTCCTTGATGATGGCCATCCATTAGAACCAAAGCAAACCATGATGGGAATAGAGAGATAACTCATATTAAATTGCTCTTGTTTTCTTATTCTGATCAACGATGATTACATGATGTGGATGATTATATTACCAATGGCTATATAATGGGATAAATCTGTCATTTGCATAACCAAGTAATATCATCCAATCTAGACTGACATACCCAAATCCTAACATTTAAACCCAAAACCAGGAAAATAGGTCAAGTCAAACATTGTTAAATTAACCAAGTACTCTCACTTGTCTGTTTGGGGTACTCAGACCCAAATTCAGATCAACTCACAATACAAAACCTTGATCCTACTTTCATAAAAATCAGGTAGGTTAATTAGTCAGATCCAAATAGAATATTTTTATTATTTGAAACCAATGTTTGAAAAATTGAATCTGTGATGCAACTACCTAGTACTTTTCCTGAAAAGAAAGCTTCTTGTAGAGGCATGATGTGTCCAACTAAACCAGTAAACAAATCCTAACATTTAAACCCAAAACCAGGAAAATAGGTCAAGTCAAATATTGTTAAATTAACCAAGTACTCTCACTTGTCTATTTGGGGTACTCGGACCCAAATTCGGATCAACTCACAATCCAAAACCTTGATCCTAATTTCGTAAAAGTCGGGTAGGTTAATAGGTTAGATCCAAATAGAATATTTTCATTATTTGAAACCAATGTTTGAAAAATTGAATCTGTGATGCAACTATCTAGTACTTTTCCTGAAAAGAAAGCTTCTTGTAGATGCATGATGTGTCCACCTAAACCAGTAACAAATGCTCTCCCTCTGTAGTGAGCAACAATATCTCTCTCGGCTATCAGGTCCATCTCTTGAGTTGTTACCTGCCAAAGTGAATAAAACTAAGATAGAACTCAAATGTTGAAAGTAATCCAAAGTAGTATGATAGCAGGTAAGAGATTAAAGTAAAGAATGAGGTAGTAACACAACAACGACAATTAAAAAGATTTTGACAAATGTAATTGAAGGAGAGAAACTTGTGACAAGCAAAAATAATGGACATTAATTCATGTATTCACTTGAACTTCCAAACGAAACATGCTCTCATGTAGAAACGGAATAACTGTTGTATGGAGACTTTGGTAGCCATTAGGTTTTGGAGAAGCAATATAATGTTTCATCTGTTGCAAAATTAAATCAATATCTTTAAATGAGCTAATAATTTTCTCAACTCTTGAGAAAATTGGAAATTCTAGGAAAGGAAGAAAAGGCAAAATACACACAGCTACAGGAATGGGTGTCTAGATAACATGGAGAAGCCCAAGAACATGGTAGCAAATCTGCATATAGCCCAATAATTAGAGAGATGTAAAAAACATATGTAAAGTATCATACATGATATTAACTCGTATGTTTGACATGGTCATGGATTCACCTGTTGTGCACTACTAAAGGCCCAATTCCAATACATCGCTTTGGTTTTATAATAATAGTAGCTAGTAAGAAACAATACTCAACAAAGAATCATGTCAAAAAGCAATTTTAAAACATTACATACATTTCCTAATCATTCACCCCAAGATCATTTCAAGGCAAGTATCAAAACAAATCTGTGCGATTTGGTTGATCTCATTTATTCCTCCTTTAGATCTGAGCATCGCTTTATAGATACTGCAATACATAAAAATATCAACGTGTTTTTTAGTAGATACATATTGCTTTTGCTATTTGCACATAATCTGAAAATCCCATACACTAAAAATAAATAGAGACTTGCTAATTTAGATACTCTCATGCATGAAAAAAGGAGAGAAGTTGAAAATGATGATTTACAGAAAGACAGAAAAAAAGAATTTTGAATTGTTTGAGAAATAAGTACCTATAGGGCATGTTCCAAATGCGAGAAGTCCCAATATCTTCAATGACGATGGTGCATCCAATTCTGGGAGATGGGTTGTGACATCTTTCTAATTAAATAATTACAACCCAACACAAACCATTATAATAAGAACAAATATGAAGAAAAAAATTTCATGGCGAAGATTTTTTTTTTTTTCATCAGTCAAGAAAACAGTGTTTTCGCTTCTTTAAAGCACAAAGGTTGGAGGTGAAGCTCACATAAATATGGAACAAAAGTCTTAATCTATAATGGAAGTAACTTGGGAACCTCTGTATACAAATGGAGTGGGGTGTGGGCTTGGTGATTCATATCTCAGAACATGTTGTACTCATTTTCGTTGCTCAGCCGGTTGTAACAGAGCATAGCTATTACAAAAATAAAATAGGAAGAAAGCTCCATTAACAGGGCTCCCCAACCTATAATGCCAACATGCTTTAAGATAGCCGGTATTGCAATGCTTCCCACAGCTGAAGCTCCAGTCATGAACTTGGTAGCATCTACCCAGCTATTCCCACCATCGGAAAAGTGAGAGGAGGTATCAGATCCTGCGAAAAACATCAAAGGCATGGGAAGAAGTACATAAATCAATACTATTAGCATTGGCCACCAATTCTTGAACAAAGCACATGCCAAAACTTGCAACACGATTCCCGCAGAGACCAAAATTGTCAATAAAGCAAGTTTTCCGGTGTGCAAGCAGGCAATTACATAACCCGGTAAGTCTGCCATCATCTGAATCTTTACATCCATGCCCCATCTACCGATCACTTTACAATTCTGGCGAAGATTTTGTTATTTGGTCACAATCTGAAAATCCTAAACAGTAAAGATAAAACAGAGCTACAGAGGAAACACATTCGCGAAGAGACCGATCAGCTGTCCTAACCAACACTTTGTCCAAAGCCCTCCAGAAGAGCTTCGACGTCCTTGATCATCCACTCATCCTACTCCAACGCCTTTGACTGCGGCTTCACTAACGATGACGACCTTATAAGGAGGAGTTTGGTCATTGCAGGGGTAGACGGCAACCTTATAAAGTCTGCTCCAAATGCAGCGGTGGTAATGGCTTGGTTATTGAATGACCCTCGAACGTTTTAATAGGAGGATCAACCTAGAGGAGGATCAAGGGTTGGAACACTTTGAAAACTTTTGATGGATTGAGGGGAAGACAAAATGGTTCCAACGCTTTGAGAAAATCTTGGTGACTCTTCGTATTTTGTGAAGAAAGAGGTGAAGAAAGAGAGGGTGTAAAGAAGATGAAAAGGAAAAGAAGATATAGGGTCTCACGGTTTGAGAAGAAAGAGATGACTTAGAATGCTTACGTGGTTCAATACTGAATGAGGAAAGGGATGGACCCAAAAGACAAACATTTATTAGAGATGACACGTGGCAATAACTTGAAGTCAAAATAGAGGATTTTGAAGGTATCCACGTGGATACCAACAGCTATATAGGAGTAATATAGATATATGTGCTGTAGACCAAATGGTAGTAGATTGATTATTGAGCTAAAGTTGGTCTAAAGTGGTGTAATCCGTTGATCTAACATAGATTGTCGATTTCTAGCTTTTTACATGACACTGTTATTTAGCATGGCGGCTAAATTGTAAGCATTATTGAAATTTACGTATGCATTAACTCTTTTGTCACTTCAAACACATGTATGAACCTATACAACTATACATTAGCACCTCTTGAACATTCAGAAGGAAGGGAAGATGAACATAACATGCTGCTTAATGGAAGAAAATCGTCGATGTTCTTCCCTCTGACCATGAGTGTTGGAAGGTCAGGAACAATGGGTTTGTATAGATTTAACAGTTGTAACCGCCTCTTGGAGAGATCCTGACCTTCAAAATCGCTGACCACTGGGAAGAACACAGAGGATATGGTTCCCCTGCTAAACATGCATGCACTTGCATTTGTAAACAAGTAGTATATCCAGTTGGGTGATGAGGAGTTTGTTCTCTTACATGAACATTTCATCTATTAGCATCTTGAGTGTTTTCATTTCAAGAGAAAATGGGTAAAGCAAAAGAAAATCCTGATCATTTGGTGTTGGGTATGGGAAAAAGACCCATTTTTCAAGAACCAACTTTCTCAAAAATGGGGAAAAGACCCCTTTTTCAAGAACCAATTTTTTTGATTTGAAGAGTTGAGCCCACAACTAAACTAGCACTTAAAGATTGAACAGTCCAAGTTAGATATCTGATCATTTTTTTTAGTTACTTATAGATCGAACAGTCCAAGTTAAATATCTGGTCATTTTTTTAGTTATTTAATTCTTTTAACATGAATCAAGCAGTCTAGATCGGTGAGCCGAGCCCCTAACTAAACTGTTAAAATATTGAACTGTCCAATATAGATATCTGATCATTTTTCTGGTACTTCAACTCTATTATCACGAACCAAGCAGTCCAGATTGATGAGCTCAACGAGAGATAGGCATGGATTATAGGGAGTAGTTTAATTGAACTCTTGCAAGAATAAGGAATCTACAATAAAAGAGCTATTATCCAAGGACAAGCTGGAATGAAACTACTCACAATCAATCCATAAAGTTGAAGCAAAACCCTGTATCTACATTTCTATTTATGTTGTTTTAATCACATCATATCAAAGAGTTACTTACATAGACAAACTATATATATATATATATGTTACTAAAACAAATACAGTAGAAAGAATTTCTGGGATTGTCATTTGGCCAGAGCATTCAATTCTTTGCAACTGGGGAGGGCTGAGGAATGAGTTTTCATGGGTAGAGATTGGAATTGTTTCAAACTTGCAATCCACTGAAATCAATTGAGTGTAGTTTCTATTACTGTTTTCTTCAATGGAGATCATGTTAATGAGGTGGAGTAGGACCTTCTCGAGCTCTTCTCCATCGCTCCATTCGTGGACCTCCGCCTTCATTAGCATTGGGTTGCCACGAATGAGCTCATAGACTGGGAAATTCTTCCTAGGCATCATATAGTCTCCTTCCCCGAGTTTCAGACTTGGGCAGAAATCACCCCTACCATCTCCAAGGTAGATGATTCGTTTCTTCCCCTCAACCGAAGCAGAAGCTTGGATCCTTTCAATCACCAGACCCTGTTGTAAGAATCATAAGAAAGTTCCCAAGTGTTAGCAGAAGAAGAAAAAACAGAAACAAAGGAATGTAAAAGTAATTGAAGGGGATTCAATGAATTACCTTGCACATGTTAGATGGGCAGAGACTGCATCCATGAGGAGTTGAGGTGGAATCATGGTAAGGTAAGATCCTGAGCTTCCCTTCTTCATCAATCAAACTAGGATTCGTGTTGATTTCCGAGAAATAATCCATCAGCCCATAGTGTTTCAATACTGTTTCAATGAAGAACGTATTTGCATCGCTTATTATTCTTAAATCACACCTGAAATTAACCCATTACCACCGTGAATTTCTCAACCAAATCAAATTACAAAAAAAAGAAGTTTAAATTAAACAAGTATGAAGATGTTGGCTAAGAAAAATACCCAAGAGCATGTGCTGATTTAATGGCAGCGATGATCCGGGGATGCAACGGAGCCCGTTTCAAACACTCTGCAATATCCTTAATTGTTTTCCCCTGTGAGTGAATCTCCCCCATCATCCTATCCTGAAAATATATCAACAGAACAGAAACAAAGGGTCTCTCTGATTAATAACAGAACCAAAACAATGAGCTTCCCAACAATACAAAAACACAAAAAACAACAGAATCTCTCATTAAAACAGAATCCCCATTGATTTCTCACTGAAACAAGTTCAAAAGGAATTGATTTCTTTCATTACAATGAATTATATATATAAAAAAAAGAAGTTAAAATCAACAGAAATCCAAGAATAAATAAAGCATACCAAAACAGAAACCCAAATAAATTGCTTGGAAAAACAATGTTCAGATTTTCTCAATATGAAAAAATGATGAAATCCCAACCACAAGAAATCTCTGAACAAATAAAGAAATAGAAATTAAACAAACCATGAGAATGTGGAAAGGCAGGGTCGGGAGAAGTTGATTGAACAACTGGGTGGCACCCAGTTCTTGCACCACCAAATCATCGCTATCACACTCTATAATCGTCTCATCAAAATCAAAAACAACCACGATTCCGGCCATTCCGACGACCAAAAGACAGTTTCCGGCGTTCCAAGGCGATTTTCCGGCCACTCCACTAGATTTCTTGCGTACAATTTACAGGTGCTACAAGTGCTTGGAGAGAACCTATTTATAGGGAAGTGTTCGAAATTTGGACGCGTAACGACTAAACCGTGGCTATATTTGGTAAGTACAGTAATTTAGAAAGTAGAGTAATCTTTTAAGAAGGTAATCGAGAGCTTATAATCGTTGGATTTTTTAAAATGATCATGATCGGTGGTTCACAAATCAGTCCAGAGAGGGTCCTGATCTTCGATTTAGTTCAGAGCCGAAACTTCCGGGGTAAGCTCTCCCCCGGCGAGTCCTTTGCTTATAAGCTGCAGACATTTTCGGAGCGAAAAGGAGCCAAATCCTCTACGGTGATAACCGGATTTGGCAAATCCGGTTATCACCCCTAGAGGTCACCACGTGTCTCCTTTGACTCCCCTTAACCGTGGGTAAGGTTCACCCAACCCTAGGGTTCACCCACCTATTTTTGGTTTTTTTTTAAATAATAATTTTTTTTTAAAATTAAAAAACTGTTTTTAAAGGGTTTGTACGTTGAGGGGTTTGGAGTATTTTCCATCTGGGAGTATGATTGAAAGCTTGGCTGTAGCGATACTGGCACGATGCCATATGAGGAATATGAAGGGAGCGTTATGTGTTTCGTGGCCTGATTTGCTACTCAAATATGTGTTATGAAATTTTAACCTAAGGTTAATTTTTTTAAAAACAAATTATTTTGAAACATCTGACATCTGTCAACAAAATAAAAATTAATTTTAGGATTATTTACATTTGAACCATGTAATGAAAAAGGGGAAGGATACCTTCTCTGGTAAGGAATAGGGACTCCTGAAGTGTAGGCATTGTTTAGACTTCGGAGAGGGTGAGAAGTAGAAGAAGACAAAGTGGTTCGAGATCGAATCGCAGCCAATCGTGATTGAACTCAAGGAGGGTTCAATCGCACCCATAGGTGAATACAGTGTCCATTTTAACCACTATTAACCATGGTTAAGATTCCTGAACCCTTAGGGTTCAACAATCTTGGTTTTTAGAAATTTGTTTTTTAAAAAATTAACCTTAGGGTTAAGAAAGGGTTAAAATTTCTTAACCCTAAGGTTAATTTTTTAAAAATATTTATTTTTTAAAAAATTAAGGTTAAATTGTTGAACCCTAAGGGTTAAGGAATCTTAACCATGGTTATGGGCAGTGTTGAGCAATTGAACTCTCCCGGAGTTCAATTACAATTGAGTGTGAGTTTTGTTACTTTTTGATGTGCATGTGTGAAGTTTTTATTTGGTCTGCTGTCTTAAATGTGAAAAGGATTATAAACTATCAAGGATGGCTGCAATAGCAGCCGAGAATAGTAAACACACGTGTCAGCTTTATTGAGAAAGTGAGGAAGTGGGAATCTGGGGTTAGCATTCCCCTAAATAAACCCGAGAATGTTGGAAGGAAACTCGGACGTTCGCTCTGATCCGATCACCTTTTGAGAATCTGTCCAGTCGTCCACGTGTAGAGCACTTCCCGTCGGAAAAGCGAATGGCCGGCCTTGTCCTTTTTGGAATGAGTAGTGAATAGCGGTCTGCTTCTTATCTTAACCCGTGTCCTCGTGTCCCTTTTGACACTCTTTAACCTGATCTAGTTAAGCTTAACAGATTTTTGTATTTTTGTGGAAAACCAAGGTTGTTGAATTGCTTAGCCCTAGAGGTAAGTGAATCTTAACCTAAGTCGGTGATTATTTAAAAGTAGGGCATGAACCTGGATAAATGAAGACCAGTCATTTCGTTACATAATGGAAACCACTTGTACATTAAGCATTATCCTTTCTAGAATTGTTCCCTTTTTATTTTCCCAAACAAAGGGTGTTCGCCCTTCCAGGGGGGTAAGGCCAAATCATCGACCCACTCAAAATTTTTCCAAAGGATACCAGGGTAAGTTGAGGAGTGAGAGTCAAACACACAACCATAGGAAACAAATCTGGGATGCTAGCCAACCGTAGCACCCCCTAATGGGTGGAATCATTCCTTTACCATTACCTACACGAAATTATAAATAAGACTAAGATGTTGTATAACCATTCTAATCACGTACAATTCGCTATCATACTTATAAGCAGTATGGTTTATAAATGACGAGTCGGGTGTATTCGAGCTCGGCTTGAGCTTGATTCGAGCTTGAATGCTTAGGCTTGAGCAAGCTTGAGCTCTATTCAAAATTTATTTAATTCAGGTAATTGACTCAAGCTTACTTTAACATAATTATTTTACATATTTTTACTAAGATTCATATAAGAAAACAAGATTTAAGAATAGTCTTTCAGTCTAAGGAGTAGAGAGTTAAATCAGAGTCTATATTTAACTTCTTAACTTTTTGTTATTATTATCTCTTAAATATGTTTATTATATTATTATAATCTATGATAAATTAAGTTAAGAAAATTATTTTATATTAGTATACATTACATTATCAAAAACTAGTGTGCACAAACTTGGCTTACACTACTAGAAATATACCGACTAGCAACGGAACATTTCCGTCTCTAATAATCAATTTCCGTCACTAAAGAGTATTAGAGATGGAAATATCGTTTGTTGCTATTATGTGACGGATGCTTCCGTGGCTAATGGTTTAGAGTATTAGAGACGGATTATTTCTATCTCTAAAAGTAAATATTTTGAGAGACAGCGAGGGATTTCTTGATGGCGATTTGGATCGAACCCCAACCACATACTCCTTCTCCATCAAATTAGAACCTTGATCCATAAGCAACTTCCTTAAATATTCCAACGCAAGCAAATCTCAATTGTCTGTAATTTGAACCATTTTTTTCAAATTAGAACCTTGATCCATAGGTTTTTTTTCATCAGAAAAACATACAAAAAAAAACATAATTTCACAAGAATAAAAGGAAAGATATGTTAGACAAACACGAAGGGAAATCAAAATTGAAACATGAAAGATGAAAAAAAAACTAACATGAAAGAATCTGCTCCAAATTTACAAAAATCGTTGAGGGATACATGAACAGGAAGATCGCGAGCAGGAAGATCGCATCGTTGAGGGATATAATCAATGTGTCACAAGATGGTAGTGACCGAAATCCCATGGTTATTGATGGGATTGCCTCTCATATGTTCTCAGGGTCAGTCGCTCAGCTGGATTCACTGGATCTTAACAGCCAGAGCCAGATCATGACAGAGCAAGCTCCGGCTTTCGAGCCCCCACTTAGATATCCTTTGCTTTCAACATTACAAGGAGAACCTGCTGATAATCTCAAATCATGGTGGGGTTGTTGATGCAGAGGTTCCAGAAAATTCCAATGGAGGAACATCCCTATCTGCTGCTTCACATGCTACACTTCTGGCGATAAGGAGAAGTCTGCATGAAACTCTCAACGGTATCCCTGTTTCTGCCACCTCAGCATTGCCTTTGGAAGTTCTGCGAACTTTTGTTTCAAGTGATTGCTCTAGTACACCAAATGCTCATGGCCCTGTGAATTGCGGATACGATGGAATACATAGCGATGCAGGGTTCCTAGAGCTCAAGAAAGATGGCAGTATGACTGGTCAGCTGGGGGGTAAATGGGAATTTGACAAGTTTCTGGCTCCTCTGGAGCTTGCTGAGAAAAACCCAGCAAGAACAGTGTGTCAACCATGCCATTTCTTAGGAAGTATGGACCCAACATGATTGCAGATCATCAGTTTGGTTACTCCATGCCTATTAATGAGCTGTCTCTAAGCCTTGCCACATGCCAACCTTCTATTATCAGTGTGATAAATATCCCGGATCAGTGCTCAGAAATAAGCTGCTCTGGTGTAACTCACCATTATTTGCACAAAATGGTATTGGGTTCAGAACAAACCTCTAGTAACAACAGTAAGCAGCTATACCTGTCCACTTCTCAAATTTATTATCAGGATCAAGATATTTCCGTGTAGCTCAGGAAATACTTGCTAAAGTTACAAGCTATTCATTTGAAAATCTAGATCAGCTGAGCTATCCACCCAGTTGGATTGGGAGTGGGACAAAGATATCATTCCCTTTTCTCAATAGTGTCATATTTTCCCACTTTCACTTTCTGATTCCATTCCATCAAATTGATGGAATAATGAAAGAAAAGAAAAGTAACCTTTTTCCCTAACATTTTTCTCTCAAATCAAACACCCTAAAGAAATTACATTTTTCTTTTCTTTTCCTTCACCACTTATCCCCAAAGGAACACCTTCTCGAAAATCATTTCTCCTCAATTTTTGGAGAACTTTTCCCTCAAATATAAATAATATTAAAGACAATTTTATAATAAAAAAGACACATTTTGCAACATGCCAAACACAAAAAGTAACTTTTCTCCATTAAATAATTCAGTGGACCGACTTTCCCTCCAAACAAATGCATCCTGAGAAGAAATAAAGAGAATGAAGGATGATGAACAAAAGAGTTGAACCCCCAACTAAACTGTTAAAATATTGAACTGTCCAATATAAATATCTGATCATTTTCTGATACTCCAATTCTTTTATCACGAACCAAGCAGTTCAAATTGATGAGCTCAACGAGAGATAGTCATGAAGTATAGGGAGTGGTTTAATAGAACTCTTGCAAGAATAAGGAATCTACAATAAAAGAGCTATTATCCAAGGACAAGCTGGAATGAAACTACTCACAATCAATCCATAAAGTTGAAGCAAGACCCTGTATCTACATTTCCATTTATGTTGTTTTAATCAGAGCATATCAAAGAATTACTTACACGGACAAACTATATATATATATATATATATATATATATATATATATATATGTTACTAAAACAAATACAGTAGAAAGAATTTCTGGGATTATCATTTGGCCAGAGCATTCAATTCTTTGCTACTGTAGCAACTGGGGAGGCCTGAGGAATGAAATTTCATGGGTAGAGATTGGAATTGTTTCAAACTTGCAATCCACTGAAACCAATTGAGTGAAGTTGCTATTACTGTTTTCTTCAATGGAGATCATGTTAATGAGGTGGAGTAGGACCCTCTCGAGCTCTTCTCCATCACTCCATTCGTGGACCTCCGCCTTCATTAGCATTGGGTTGCCACGAATCAGCTCCCAGACTGGGAAATTCTTCCTAGGCATCACATGGTCTCCTTCCCCGAGTTTCAGACTTGGGCAGAAATCACCCCTACCATCTCCAAGGTAGATGATTCGTTTCTTCCCCTCGACCGAAGCAGAAGCTTGGATCCTTTCAATCACCAGACCCTGTTGTAAGAATCATAAGAAAGTTCCCAAAAGTTAGCAGAAGAAGAAAAAACAGAAACAAAGGAATGTAAAAGTAATTGAAGGGGATCAATGAATTACCTTGCACATGTTAGATGGGCAGAGATTGCATCCATGAGGAGTTGAGGTGGAATCATGGTAAGGTAAGATCCTGAGCTTCCCTTCTTCATCAATCAAACTAGGATTCGTGTTGATTTCTGAGAAATAATCCATCAGCCCATAGTGTTTCAACACTGTTTCAATGAAGAACGTGTTTGCATCGCTTATTATTCTTAAATCACATCTGAAATTAACCCATTACCACCGTGAATTTCTCAACAAAATCAAATTACAAAAAAAAAAAAAAAGTTTAAATTAAACAAGTAAGAAGATGATGGCTAAGAAAAATACCCAAGAGCATGTGCTGATTTAATGGCGGCGATGATCCGGGGATGCAACGGAGCCCGTTTCAAACACTCTGCAATATCCTTAATTGTTTTCCCCTGTGAGTGAATCTCCCCCATCATCCTATCCTGAAAATATATCAACAGAACAGAAACAAAGGGTCTCTGATTAATAACAGAGCCAAAACAATGAGCTTCCCAACAATACAAAAACACAAAAAACAACAGAATCTCTCATTAAAACAGAATCCCCATTGATTTCTCACTGAAACAAGTTCTAAAGGAAATGATTTCTTTCATTAAAATAAATATATAAAAAAAGGATTAAATCAACAGAAATCCAAGAATAAATAAAGCATACCAAAACAAAAACCCAAGTAAATTCCTTGGAAAAACAATGTTCAGATTTTCTCAATAAAAAAAAAATGATGAAATCCCAACCACAAGAAATCTCTTAAAACAGATTGGAACAAAAAAAAGAAATAGAAATCAAACAAACCATGAGAATGTGGAAAGGCAGAGTCGGGAGAAGTTGATTGAACAACTGGGTGGCACCCAGTTCTTGCACCACCAAATCATCGCTATCACACTCTATAATCGTCTCATCAAAATCAAAAACCACCACGATTCTGGCCATTCCGACGACCAAAAGACAGTTTCCGGCGTTCCAAGGCGATTTTCCGGTCACTCCACTAGATTTCTTGCGTACAATTTACAAGTGCTACAAGTGTTTGGAGAGAACCTATTATAGGGAAATGTTTGAAAGTTGGACGCGTAACGACTAAACCGTGGCTAGATTCAGTAAGTACAGTAATTTAGAAAGTACAGTAATGTTTTAAGAAGGTATATATCGAGAGCTTATAATCGTTGGATTTTTTAAAATGATCACGATACCACCATCATTGGTTCACAAGACCACGTACTATGTTTTTAAGTTATTACCGGTTGTACAAAAATAAGGATGGGATTTGAACCAGGGGTGTCAACGAGCTGAGCTAGCTGAGCTCGACTGGAAATAAACTGAGTTTGAGCTTTTACTTTGGGCTCGTTGAACCGAGCCGAGCCTTAAAAGTGAGCTCAAAAATAAACAAGCCGAGTCTGAACAATAGGTGGCTCAACTGGACTCGGCTCGATTAATTTTATAATAATACCCTTAAAAAGTTAAATTTATATTATATATTAATATACATTTTTTTGGTAAAATATATTTAGTACACATTAACATAATTATTTCCGTTTAAGTTTAACTCAAGCTTTCACGTGAGTCATATGATATCCCAAAAAAAAAAATGCCCTTTTAATTTTTTTTATTGAATTTAGTGTTTATCAATGTATTTAAAAAAAAAAAATATTATCGAGCCGAACCGAACCAAGCCGAGCTCGAGCTCAACGATTCGTCGATGAGCTGAGCCGGGCCGAGCCGAGCTTGAGCTTCTGTAAAATTCTAACGAGCCAAGCCGAGCCAAGCTTGAGGATCTGTAAAATTCCAACGAGCCGAGCCCAAGCAATACCCAGCTCGGCTCGTTTACAACCCTAATTCGAATAGTTGTCTTTAGTATAAACCCGAGAATACAGGAAGGAAACTCGAACGTTCACTATGATCGGATCACCTTTTGAGAATCTATCCAGTCGTCCACGTGTAGAGCACTTCCCGCCGGAAAAGCGAATGGCCGGCCTTGTCCTTTCTGGAATGAGTAGTGATTAGTGGTCTGCTTCTTATCTCACCCCGTGTCTCCTTTTGACACTCTTTAACCTGATCTGGTTAAGCTTAACCAAATTAAAGTTAAGATTTTTTTTTTTTTGAAAACCAAGGTTGTTGAATTGCTTAACCCTAGGGGTAAGTGAATCTTAACCTAAGTCGGCGAGTATTTAAAAGTGGGGCATGAACTTGGATAAATGAGGACTAGCCATTTCATTACATAATGGCTAGGAAGCACGGAACTTCAAAATGGGCTTCATACCCGTATCCGATACATATCGGATACGGATACGCCTCTGATACGGCTGGATACAGCTGAGACGTATCCTGTTAATTAAAAATATGTTTTTTAATTCGGATACGGCTCCGATATGGCATGGATACGTCGGGATATGGCCATGAATATTATTTAAAAAAAAAAAAAAAAAATTTGGAGACCCAGGGGTGTGACCTTATCTCTTTTGTTTTTGCATGGACATGGTCTTCTTTATATTTTTCTTGGTAGATAATAGGATGACTTTCTTTTTTGCTTAGTGGATGATGAGATGACCCTATTTCTTTTACTTTTACATGGACATGGTATTTTTTTATACATAAACAGAATTGAACCAATGGTTATTTTGTAATTATAATACAAAATATTGTATTATTATTATATTTTTTTAAATTACATACGTATCCTAGCCGTACCTATATCCTATATTTTTAGGTTTTGCCGTATCGTCGTATTTGTATCGTATCGTACCCATATCCCGTATCCGTATCCGTGCTTCCTAGCATAATGGAAACCACGAGTACATTGAGCATTTTCCTTTCTAGAATCGTTCCCTTTTTATTTTCCTAAAACAAAGGGTGTCTTAAACCCTTGGGAGTAAGGCTTAATCATCTACCCACTCGAAAATTTTCCAAAGGATACCAGGGTAAGTTGAGGAGTGGGAGTCAAACACACAACCACAAAAAACAAATCCAGGATGCTAGCCAACCGCACCACCCCCTAATGGGTGGAATCATTCATTTACCATTACCTACATGGAATTATAAATAAGACTAAGATGTTGTATAACCATTTTAATCACGTACAATTCGCTGTCATACTTATATGCAGTATGGTTTATAAATGACGAGTCAGGTGTATTCGAGCTCGGCTTGAGCTTGATTCGAGCTCGAATGCTTAGGCTTAGCAAGCTTGAGCTCTATTCAAAATTTATTTAATTCAGGTAATTGACTCAAGCTTAATTCACATAATTATTTTTCATATTTTAATAAGATTCATATAAGAAAACAAGATTCAAAAATAGTTTTTCAGTCCAAAGAGTGAGAGTTAAATTAGTCTACATTTAACTTCTTAACTTTTTTGTTATTATTATCTCTTAACTATATTTATTATATTATTATAATCAATGATAAATTAAGTTAAGAATATTATTTTATATTAATATACATTACATTATCAAAAACTAGTGTGCGCAAACTTGGCTTATTTAAACATTCGAGATCAAATAAAAACTGACTTACTTCGTTCACGAGCCGACGACTTAGCTTGACTTGAGTGCAGTCCTATATATAACTAGCAAAAACCCCTGTGCGATGCACGGGAGGTTAGAAGATTATAAATTAATTAAATCTAAAATTTAAAATAAGAGTTTTAATATGAAAACATTTTTCCACTACTGATGACCATAAGGAAGTATGCCACCTAAAAAAGGAACATAATATATGATATTTATTTCAATATGTTTACTGTGTTTAAAATTAAATTTGAGATATTTAGTGTCACTCGGATGTTCAAAAACTAAAATAACTCATTTGACTTGGAGCATTTGTTGTATAGTTAAGTGACATTACTGCATTGCAGGCCAGTAGCAGTTCCATTTTGGTGAATAATATATGAATTGAACATAGCCAATTAAAAGTTCAAACTTCAACCACCTAAAGACCACACCAAATGGTGGAATTCCAAATAGTTACTGCCAAAATTATTGTAACCTTATTCATCCAGTCGTTGAATAAGTTAAGTTCCTTACTAATGCTTCAACCCACAAACAACCAAATGGTCTGAATATACTGTATGCATACCCCCACAAACATAATGAGACAGTTTTGGGAAAAACCCCAAAAATGCATGTGAAATTTCTTCTACAATATTGCTTCTCCTCTTTTAAAGCAAAATTAGACATTCCAAATAATTAAATTGCACAAGAGATCAAATTCAGGAAAGGAAATGGTTGTTTAATGGTACAACAAAGATTGCCAACATGATGCAATCATGTAGGAATCAATGCTTAACGAATTTGTGCACATTCTAAAGCATAATAATTGAAACAATAGTTACAGCTACAACCCCAACCTTTAGGATAATACAGAAGAACAGAATAAATAATGAAGACAAAGGAATGATGCCTCTTCTTGAACTGTTGCAGAGTTGTTACATTTGATGGGGAAAGTGCACGGAAAGAGTTTCAAAGAAAAAGAATCAGCTACCCAAATCCTGTAGGGAAGTCCTACTGAATGTGGAGTATGACTTGGTATTAGACTAAGCAGTTTCTAATAATGGTGAGGACAAATGAATGAGTTAAACATCTTGAAGGGAACCTTCTTTCAATGTCTTCATTAAGTAAATTTAATGTCATATTAGAGGCTTGGCTAATACAGTTGATTCCTAATGCTACAACCTTAGCATAATCAACGTCTTGAAATCATAATCATTGCTATCCATAGTTCAGGCCTGCAATGTCGTGGCCCTCCTGCAAAAGTTGATAAAATCCATGATTAGATATATCCCAGTGAGAAAAAAAGAATAATCAAAATTTTAGTGAGATGGGAATATGGGTCTCACAGTGTCAGCTTTCCCAAATGTCAACATGTTCAAAGATATAATGACAGCTGGAAAAAAAATGATCAAGAAAAAATTAACCAACAAACACACCAAAACCACAAATGATTATTAATTTTAAAAAAAAAAAGTTCGAACATGGACGAATTGATCTTGTGGATTTAGGGATAGCCCATATCAGAGAAGGATCTCACAAATTAAGTGTCTCTAATAAGAAAGTCAGTCAAATGGGTCACATGCACAATCTATGTATCTAGCACCATCAATTTGTTGCAAACGATAATCAAGTACTTTCTAAATAGCAAGTGGAATAACTAGTAAAAATAGCATTAATATGATACATATTAGCAACCGAAGATTTAAAAATTAGTTCAAAACTACTTAAACCATACATAAGGAGATTGAAATCAGAGCGATTGTCAATAAAATCAAACAGAATAAGTGAGGAAATATGAAATATGAATCTTGAGAGGTATGATCTTTTGAGCCACACAATCATCTTGAAAACGGAGAAGGTTAAAAATTACGTAATAGTTTATATATATATTATAGAATTATAATATCTATATATGTATCTACTATATATAATCGGGAATATTACAACCATAACTAGAAGAGAGATACTTAAAAAACATTATGCCAACTTTGCACCTTGCACCAATACATGGTGATAAAAGGGCATTAGAACTACAAATGGCAACCCCAACGGAATTTGCTCCGCTTACAAACCTATCCATTTAGATGGACATTTGCCATGGCACCTTCCCGTTTGTTTGAGCTCTCATTATCACCTCTTTCATGTAGAAAACAAATTTTCAAAGTACCCAGTTAATGCGAAAGAAATTGGAAGATACCTAAAAATACCCAATAGTAACCTAATTTGTACAATAAAATAGGGAAAACACTACCCAACGTCCAATGGTAGACATTTTCGGACTGTATTGCGTTTGTGTATGACCATTGGTATGTCAATCAACCCCACCATCGACATTCCTGTGAAAGAAAACCACACTAAAACAACTTTTTTTGCATAATTTAAAATAAAGGTTATTATCATAGTAAGAAAGTGACTGTTTTCATTTGTGGACAGATTTTAAGTACAAAAACAACTGTTTGACGTAGGGCATAGGCACATGCGAGTATATGCCAGAAAGGCAAAGACAAAGAAAAACTAACAGAATTAGAGATTTTTACGGAATTGACTTTCTCCACGTGTATTCGCTAAATGGGATTTCCGATGACATGACTTGGGTTTATCTAACTGCAATCTTTAGAATCCAGTAGAAGGAAAAAAAACATAGCGCAAGCAGATGCTGGCTCATAACTTAATTGGCAATATTAAACACCTGCTTCCAGCAATCAAGACCATGAAGATCACACCAACACCATTGTTTTTTTTTTAAACTTTCACGTCCCAACAAAGATGACACAAGTGAATGTGATTCATGGTGAGTGAAAAAAACATAAAGAGAGAAAAGGGAAACATGAAAGGTTAGCCATAGGAAAAATAGATGTGAGAAATCAACAAAACATCAAAATCTTACGATATATACTACATTTCGCATATATAGATATTACATTGCTAGGAACTCGATTAAGTTTACTGAGAGGAAAAGAAAGATAATTTGGAATAGGATACAAAGAGTTATGAAAAGGTAGTTCTTACTCTCACTTCTTGATCAGCCTGGGAGTATCGTTTGAAGGTTGAGACGATTAAAATGCAAGGGTCAATTACGAATCATCGTCTAAAATGAATACATAAATGTCCAATAGAATACTCCATGAACGATCTAAGGACATGGTCCGAAATATATATGACTGTGCACCAACCTCCCCCCCCACAGAAAAAACCTATGAAGATGAACATTTTGGACTATGAGACTGCAAACTTCTCACTCAATCAAAGTTTTACTATTTAAAAATGATTCTGCGTGGAGATTATGTATTCCATTCTTTCTATTATTCAAAGGATAAAGAAATTTGAAAGCTGAACACATTGAATCAAATTTCGCCAAATCTTCAATGGGGGCTGTGTATTTTCTCACCAAGATAATTTGCAGTGGTTACACTGTATTCAACTGTTCAACTTCTTGACTTTAAGACAATTAGTATGGTCTGCGAAATCGTAAGGACAAGTCAGGGCGGGTCTTGCTGTTTTAGTTTGGTTAGCGATTGAAGTGGCCGGTACCAGAGGTTTCCGATTAAGTTGATGCTGTTGGGTTTCAGATTAAGTCCTTGATGATGGAATAGTATTAGAGATATTGGGCGAGTTTGAGTTTGGAAGGGGGTTGAAGGGTTTGACCTATGGTTCTGTTCTACCTTTCTGCTGCGAATGGGAGTATCTCTAGCTAAATTGACTGAATGAATCTCATATGTTGTATGTTTGATGTTTAGGAGCCTCTTAAAAGTCGTGCTTAAACTATTTCATTTGGGTCAAAACTATTGGTAATAGCTATTGCATCAAAACAATGGATCCTTCTAAGCGTATAGGACATTCTACACGGAAGTATATTTACATGGTTTCATTAAAAAAAAAAAACATGGAATGTTAAATTTATGGGGAAAAGAACATCTAATATTATTTTTTCTTATTTCACCAATATAAAGCTGGGCCAAAACATTATTTCATGTGAAAATTAAAGTTTTTAACAGCAAGGTTTTTAAATCCACCTTATTCAAGGGAAATGTATGCTGTAGGCCAAAGTAATCATGCCCTATGTATTTGCAAATCGACAATTGGAACTTTTAAATATATAGAGATGGTATTGTTGTTGATAGCTTTCCACCCGTGCATAGCCAATGCCAGTAAACAGTAGGGAAAAGATGATATGCAGTATGTTGAGCATATTTGGCAATAAAATTCTAGTCTTAATGGGAAAAGGCGGGGGAAAAAAACAACTCAAACCTCGTGAATGTCCATCACCTACAAATGCTATCACAAGCATCCGCCCCTCTAGTATGGCCGGCATATAATAGACCCAACACATTTCTATATTACACAAGTCCCTACAAAATTATGGTGCTTAAATGAGCTCATCTTGTACATTAAAAAGGAAAATGTGTACCTCTATGATTATGTCAATGACATGAGAAGGACATGCAAGATAATCAGGCACCAATTACAAAAAAACTGATTAGAATAAGAGCACACTGTGAATGCCCAAAGAGACGTCTGATATAACTATTGATAACAAGATAATGGCAGGAGAAGTAAACCATAAGGATTCTGAACTGGTTAGCCAAATTTTTGCTCAAATTAGTCTATTTCTCTCTTAAGCCGCCCACAATGCAGTATATGAACCATGCCGACCATGATTTTCCTAAGGTTATTGCCAACCATTGGAATCAACCGCTTATTCAAAACTGGCTCCAGTTAAACAAAATTTAAATACATGGGCACCTACTAGTATAAT
>JABCRI010001322.1:0-57305 GCA_015143295.1 Tetracentron sinense
GCGGGTCTGACGCACTTTCTTTTGATTCTTTTTGTATAAACTTGGCTTTCCGTGTGAGATACTTAGAGTTTGTTAGACTTCCGCTGTGTTTTATAGTTATGTTTCCGCTTCTGTCTCTATTGTATCTCTCTTGGGTTTTTGACAGGTGGTTTGTCAAGCAATTCATGTAGCCATGATTATGGTGCGTGGGTGCGCAAAGTTCACTCTACTCCTTAGGTGGGTTTTGGGTCCGACGAGTGATCAGAGCTTAGTGCTTAGTCTCAGGGTCACTTAGAATCCTTAACCATCGGCTGGACCAAAAGCTATGTCAAGAAACAGATTTAGGAAAAGTAAGTCGAAGAGAGTCTTGATCCAAGTGTAGACTACAACCTTAGTCTTAATCTAAAATGGTTGCTTTACCAAGTACTGGTCCTAGGTACGCTGAACACTACAGTATAAGTATAATGTGATACTATTCTGATGACTTATTTGATTATATTAGTATTAAACAACTAATCAATTGACTTATGGTGAATGGCATTGAAATAGTTGTGGTTTCAAGTGCGAGACTCATGTGATGCTATTGTTCTCAGGACTTTAGTCATGAGGCGGGCACACGGGGTTGTGGACCACACACCAGAGCTTCATCGTTCTTCCAGAGATGAGGATGAGCAGCCGGACCTCTCCCAGTCTTAGGCTCTCATTGCTGAGACACTCGCCATACTGGCGGCCTCGGCAAGCTATACACGTCGGCGGCACCTACTCCCACACCAACGACCGCGCTCAAGTACTATCGTACAGCTGGAGTTGAGGCATTCAGGAGATGAGGCCTCCACCATTCCATGGGAGTGTGGACCCTCTTGCTGCGGAGGCATGGATCCTCCAGATGGAGAAGATCTTTGCGGTCCTCTCGCCTACAAAGGAGGATAGAGTAGCATGGGCGTTTTCATGCTAGAGAGTGAAGCCCACCATTGGTGGTTGTCCGCTTTGAGGACACGGGACTTGACCATGCAAGGTCAACCGTGGACTTGGGAGGAGTTAAGGATCCGTTCTATAAGAAGTTTTCCGATTAGAGCACGGGAAAAGAAAGTGAGAGAATCATCAACCTTGAGCAAGGTTCGATGTCATAGACAATATGAAGCTAAGTTCTCGGAGCTCTCTAGATTTGCGCCTCACATGTGGCCTACTGAGGCAAGGAGGTGAGGAGATTTGAGCAGGGGTCAAGGATGTTTTATTATGGAGAAGTATCGGCTTTCAGGCACTCTACTTATCAGAAGTGGTAGACAAAGCCTTATGATCGAGGCAAATTCTGAGGCGGTGTCCAAGAAGAGGGAGTTGGCAGAGGCCAAGCCAGTAGTTCGCACCTCCAGAGAGGCGGCTGTACTCGGCCCTTATCAGTATGCGTGGCCAGCACCATCGATGAGGCCATCTTTATGCACCTCCAGCTCCACGGCAGTATGTGCCTCAGGCACCACGACTCAGCTCTTCCAGCTCCACGACCAGTTGCACCTCAGACGGGGGGGTTGAGGTATGCTCCACCTCCAGCCCTCCGACTATACACACGAGGTCTGCACTTCGTGCGGCCGAAGGCACCCGGCAGGAGATTGCCGAAGGGCCTCGGTGGATGCTTTTCATTGTGGTCGCTAGGGCCATATGATCAGGGATTGCCCCAGTCGGCATTTACCAGGCCAGTCTCAGGGGATTAGGACCTCCAGCACACCTAGCAGGATCAATTAGGCGTCATCCCAGACTACCCGATCTACACCTCAGTCTCGCCAGGCGAACCAAGGGTGAGTTTTTTCCTTGACAGGGTGATGCACTTGCATCTGACGATGTGGTGCAAAGGTACGCTTTGGAGTTATTTCTTTATTCGTGATTGTTATGTTATGTTTTATTCCTTGTGTACGTACTTGGTATGCTATATTTTATATACCTATGCGATTGATACACTGTTGATGCTTGAATTGACGTAACTAGCTAAAATTCAGGAACCCTACTAGCAATGAGGTTTGGCTCGAGTGTTGATTGATACCGGGTCTACTCATTCGTTTGTCTCGCCGAGTTTTCAGAAGGCTTTTCTGTGGAGCCTACTCACTTAGAACGGAGTTAGCCATTTCGACTCCTCTCGGCAAAAACAGTATTGGCAGATAAAGTGTATAGAAATAGTGTGGTCCAAGTTGGAAGCCACGAGTTGGCGGTTGATCTCATCGTCCTTGGATTCCAAGACTTTGATGTTATATTGGGAATGGATTGGTTAGCGGCACATCACGGGCAATGTAGTTTGCTTTGAGAAAATGGTACTCTTCAAGCCAGTAGAAGGGAACCATTCCCACTTTCGTGGGTCGAAGTAGAGATATTTCTCATTTTGCGGCGTTGAGCTTAGCTAACCCCGAGGCCAAGGACTCATGACTATTCCGGTTGTGAGTGAATTCCTGGATGTGTTTCCAGAGAGTTGCCGGGATTGCCTCCAGATAGGGAGATTGAGTTGCGATCGAGCTTGCACCAGGCACAGCTCCTTTTTTCAGGGCTCCGTATAGAATGGCCCCTATTGAACTCAAGGAGTTGAAGACTCAATTGGATGGAATTTTTGAAGACTATGATTGTACCATTCAATACCCCCGGGTAAAGCAAATGTAGTTCTGATGCTTTGGTAGAAGACCTCCGGGGTTATTAGCATGCATGTTAGTGCAGGAATGAAGCTACTTGAAGACCATTGGAAATCTGGACATTAGTGTGAATGACTCTGTCCGTAGTCCTATCTTGGCAAATGTCACGGTTCGGCCATACATTATAGATTTGATCCAAGAATACCAAGCACGGATGCTGAATTGTTGGCTTATCGGGACAAGGAAGTTGCTAAGGGTAGTGAGGACTTCTCTCTCACTAGCCGAGGTGCTATCACATTCAAGGGAAGGCTGTGTGTTCCAGCCAATGCAGATCTTCGAAGAGAGATTATGGATGAAGCACATCGTTCAAAGTACACAGTGCATCCAGGGGGTACGAAGATGTACCGGAACCTCAAGAGTCACTTTTGGTGGCGGAATATGAGAGGGAGGTTGCGGATATGTAGCACGGTGCTTGGTGTGCCAACAGGTGAAAGCAGAACACATGCGGCCCGCAGGTCTATTACAGTCCCTTCCGATTCCCGAGTGGACAATGAGAACATATCCATGGATTTCATAGTTGGCTTGCCAAAGACAGCAAGGGGCTCAGATGCGATATGGGTAGTAGTGGATCGTTTGACGAAGTCCGCTCACTTCTACCTTACCGAAAAAAAACTACCTTCAACTCTATTCAGTTAGCCGCTTGTACATCAAGGAAGTGGTGAGGTTGCACGGAGTGCCCGTTAGTATTGTGTCAGATCGGGATCCAAGATTCACATCACGATTCTGGAAAAAGCTTCCAGGAGGCTCTATGGGTTTCCCGACTTGATTTCAGTACCGCTTTTTTCATCCACAGACGGATGGACAAACCGAGAGAGTGAACCAAGTAATTGAAGACATGCTTCGGGCTTGTATGTTGGATTTCAGAGGCAGTTGGGAAGAGCACTTGCCTTTGGTTGAATTCGCCTATAATAACAGCTATCAGGCGAGTATCCAAATGGCACCATTTGGGGCCTTGTATGGGCGAAGTTGTAGGTCTCCTCTCTATTGGGATGAGGTAGGAGAAAGGAAATTACTTGGTCCAGAATTGATTGAGCAAACTGCAAACACAGTTAAGATCATTCGGGATCGATTGAAAGCCACTCAAGATCGCCAGAAAAGTTATGCGGACACGCGCCGTTGGGACTTGGAATTTCAAGTAGGGGATCAAGTTTTTGTGAAAGTATCTCCTAGTAAAGGGATCATGAGATTTGGAAAGCGAGGCAAGCTCAGTCCTCGGTATGTTGGGCCTTTTGAGATTATCACACGAGTTGGTGAGGTTGCTTACAGGGTAGCTCTCCCACCTCACATGGCCGCAGTTCACAACGTCTTCCATGTGTCTATGCTTCGGAAGTACATTGCGGATCCTTCGCAAGTCATAGACTTGGAACCGTTGGAGATTCGAGAGGACCTCACCTTGATTGAAAAGCCGGTTCAGATTTTGGATCGAAGAGATCAGGTGCTTCGCAACAAGACAATCCCTTTGGTTCTTGTGCAATGGCAACACCATGCTCGGGAAGAAGCTACATGGGAGCGTGAAGCCGAAGTCAAAGCAAAGTACCCAGAATTAATTGAATGAATTTTTGTATAAGTTTGTATATGACTGGTAATTTTCTTTTTGGTTTGTAATGCAAGTAGCGTCTGAATTTCGAGGATGAAATTTTTTAAGGGGGGAGGATGTAGAGCCCCGGACCTTTTCACATTTAATGCATGACACTTTCGTTGTCATTTTTCCTTTAAAGAGGTATAATTAATAAATAAGGAGGAAATTGGAAATTGTGAAACATTAGAAATGTTCCTTTTCGAAGTACGAACCCAACGCAAGTTGAATCGCCAAAATCGGACGAACGAGTCAAAAGATATGGCCAAAACAGTCTGGACCTGCAGGCAATCATAGCTCGGAAGGCGCTAAGGACGTAGCTCGAAAGGCGCTAAGGACGTAGCTCGGAAGGCGCTACGGACGTAGCTCGGAAGGCACTAAGAACGTAGCTCGGAAGGCACTAAGGACGTAGCTCTGATAACGTGCTCTGACAACGTGCTCTGATAAGGCACAGACAACGCATAGAAAACGTACTCTGATAACGTAGCTCTAGCTCTGATAACATATACGCTGTGCATCCGTTGTGCAACAGACAACGGGTACGTTGTACAACTCACAACGGGTATGTTGTACAGGTCACAACGGGTACGTTGTACAGCAACAACGGGTACGTTGTACAGCAACAACGGGTACGTTGTACAGCAACAACGGGTACGTTGTACAGCTCACGACGGGCACGTTGTACATAAGACAACGGACAACGTGTTCAGCACTGTTCACAGCACAACGTGTTCGGCACTGTTCACAGCACAACGTGTTCGGCACTGTTCACAGCACAACGTGTTCGGCACTGTTCACAGCACAACGTGTTCGGCACTGTTCACAGTGCAACGTGTTCGGCACTGTTCACAGCACAACGTGTTCAGCATTGTTCACAGCACAACGTGTTCGGCACTGTTCACAGCACAACGTGTTCAGCACTGTTCACAGCACAACGTGTTCAGCACTATTCACAGCTCAACGAGTTCGGCACTCGTGTTTTTGCAGAAATTTCAGTAAGGGTATTATGGTCTTTTGGTCGGTTCACTCTTACCTTAAGAGTTTAACCCGAGCTTTTAGGGCTTCATTTCGACACTTAGAGAGATTGGGAGATAAGAAGAGAGGAGAGGGCGATTCCTAAACCTAGGGTTTCCATTTTTAGAGAGAAATCAAGGGGTTTGCGAACCCACACTCAACCCAAGCCCGTTTTTCTTCAAGATCAAGGCACAAACTCGTGAGGAGCACCTCCTCAAGCTAGGGCAGCAACTCACGGTCGTTTTTGGAAGGGGTTTCTCCCCTCATTGTTCAAGGTCGGTACTTCTTACTACCCTCCTAGTTATAGTTCCTCTTTCCCCTTTATTTCACTTTATTCTCCTTTAATTACACTCGTGCTATGAGATGGATGGTTGTGAATGGTGAATGGAGATGGAATGGGCGATTAGATGCTAGTGGTTGTGTTGTGATGATTAAAATGGGGAGGGCATTGTTCCAATAATGAACATACATGCATGATCTGAGTAAAACCCATCTAGAAAAGCATGTTGTAGGGTAAATCGATAATGAACACACCCTGTTTGATGAAATGCCAAGGTGAATAAAGTGAGTTGTAATTTAGGAAATGCATGCCTAATAAATTATGGATATTGCTAGGGCCTATGATAGTGTGTTTTCTTGCTTTCCCTAAATGACTCGAATATTACATTGCTCAATCATTGATTTTATATGTGTTGTGAAATCACCCAAATGTCATATTTAAATTTAAATGCAAGTATGTACACGGTTCCCACGAGCACGGCATGCATGACATGATTTATCGAGGATTTCAAGAACATGGTTAGAGGTGGGACATATCCTACGATATGTTTTACCTCGCTTTTCACAAGAAAACAAGAACCAACATTCCACGAGGGGTCTCCCCTCACTCACAAGTGCATATCATGAAGAAGGGCCTCCCTTCCCTCGCAAGTACATACATATCATGAAGAAGGGTCTCCCTTCCCTCGCAAGTGCATTGCATAAAGAAGGGTCTCCCTTCCCTCTCAAGGCATCTCTCAAGCGCATCACACAATGATATCTCACAAGTGTATCTCACAAGTTACATGATCACAAGCAAGCACGCATGACATGCATGACATGACACGTACGACACGACATACAAGAATCAAGCAAGATAGACAAGACAAGCTTTCAAGTATGAAAAGATATTTCAAGCCAAGTCAAGTGCACGATGTTTTCAAGAGGTTTTATCGGCTTTTTACGAAATACAAGCATGATTATAAATTGTTTTACTTCCTTGTATGATATGAATTGTTTCCTGCTTTATGTATGCTATCCGTATGCTATGACTGTTGGTTAGTGCTTAGTACCCGCTGAGTATTCCATGCTCAGCCGTACTTCTTATGTCGGCAGGTTCTGAGGGAGCTGCTGCTCCATTTGATGTTTGTGCTCCTGGTCCATGGGTGGAAGAGGAGTACGTCGAGGAGCCTTTGGAGGAACCTCCAGTAGAGGGTTACTATTAGGTAGCTGTAGATTCTGAGTGGATTAGCTGTGGGTGAGATGAGAGATATACAGTCATGTATTTTTGGCGGGTCTGTCCGCATTTTCTTTTGATTACTTTTTGTATAAACTTGGATTTCCATGTGTATATACTTAGAGGTTTGTTAGACTTCCGCTGTGTTTTATAGTTATGTTTCCGCTGTCATTCTCTATTGTATATGCTCTGTGGGTTTTTTTGCAGGTTGGTTTGTCAAGCAAGCCATGATTAGTCGTCCAAAGTCCACTCTAACTCCTAGGGTGGGTTTTGGGTCGCGACAGCAATCTTCTAAAATCCTTTTTGTTGATAGTTGATCATCTTCTTGAAGCTTTGATTTGGATTTTCATCATGTCTTGGCTTGGTCTTTTCATGGAAAATTCTTGAATACTGTAAAATAAATTACCATTGAAAGATATTAGTATTACAAGATTCATTTCATTATATATGTCATCATTAAAATTAATTGAGGGTCATGTGATTATAACCTTTAGGCTAACAAGTTCACTCCTAACTACGAAATACATCGTTTAAGACAAATTCCCTGGCAGCGGCTTTCGACTCAGATGTATAGATGACGAAGACCTCCCTAAGCCCGTCAACATGGACAAAGTCAAATAATACTACGCGTAGGGTCTAGATCTGAAAGGCGCCTTGCACTCATAGAATCTCCGAGAAATAAAAGGAAGCCATCCTTGGCACACTCCTCATCCCTTTTAGTGTAAGCCGTTTACAAATTAATGAAATCCGCTAGTTACCCCCTTGAGCCTAACAACCTTTTTTTCACAAAATCTTTTCAGGGACACCCACCCTTGCCAATCTGCGGCATTTGCCTGAACTACATCATAACTTGATCCTGTAAAGGGTACATAGACCCGGGATTTTAAACCCATTCTCAATCAAGATTAAACCCGAGGAGGAATAGTGCTAAAAATGCAAAAAAGAGAGAGCTGCCACATATTTAGATTATGAGGAAAATAGGGTCCCTTAAAAGGTTGGATAAGGCTTTGGTCTAAAAATAGAGTTTAAGGTAAGAATCCATTTGAGTTAGGGAAAGTTGTTAGGCACCACTAAACTCTCATCCGGAGATAGTTACCTACTCCCTAAGTCTGAATTAAAGTGGGAGAAACCATAAGAAAAGCTTGCATTTCATATATGTACTTGACAAATGTTACATGAATAGTAATATACATGTTAAAATGAGCAGGGATAGGATAGGAACTCTATCCTAGGTGAGCTGAACCCAATCAGGGTTGCCTACGTATCCATTGTTAGTGGAATCAAGCTACATGTAGTTCCAGAGGGTAGTTGATGGTTTGATTTGTTGAGTGTTTGGATTGTGGGTGTTTGAAATGCTAGGATTTATCTTTTGGATGTTATGGTGTTTTTGAATGGTTGGGCTCCTATTCAGGAGCTCTTGGGCCTTTTAAGCTCTTGCCGGGGAGCATTTGGACAATTTTAGCTCATGTTAAGGAGTATGGGGTTGGGTTAGGGTTTGATAGGATTTGAACCAGGGTTTGAATCGAGGTTCGGACAGAGGTTCGGTTACGTAGGTAGGGTTTGAACCAAGGTTTGGACAGAGGTTCGGCTAGGTAGGTAGGGTTTGAATTAGGGTTTGAACTGAGGTTTGGATAGAGGTTCGGCTAAGGTAAGTAGGGTTTGAACTAAGGTTCAGACAGAGGTTTAGCTAGGTTAAGCAAAGTATAAACCAAAGTTCGAGCAGGGGTTCGACTAGGTAGATAGGGATTGAACCAGGGTTTGAAACAAGGTTCGGACAGAGGTTCGACTAGGTTAAGCTAAGTTTGAACCAAACTGGGTAGGGGTTCGACAGGGTAGGCTAAGTTTGAACCGAAGTTCGGGCAGAGGTTCGGCAGGGTAGGCTAAGTTTGAACCAAAGTTCGGGCAGAAGTTCGATAGGGTAGGTTAAGCAAGCAGTTTAAGTATTTAAAAGCAATAAAGCAATTTAAAAAACTAATAAAAGATTTGAAAAAAGACAGAGTTTGGCAAGATTTTACCTTCCGGGAAACCCAAAAGGGTCTCTAAAATAAGTGCTCCTGAAAATGATTCTTCGAAATCAACTCCCGGGATCGCCAAGAGCTAAAGAGGGACTTTTGAAAGAGGAGAGAAAAGAGAGGAAAGGAGAGAGGATGAGTGAAAATGGAGAAGCGGTGGGGTATTTATTGGGGTCAAAAAATAGGGGGGTGCTACTTGAAGTAGCGCCCCTATTTGGATATTTTCGAAACAATAGGCGGCAATGAATAGTAAGACGGCAAAATAGGGGCAATTTTGTAATTTAATGGGGCGCTATTTAAAGTAGCGCCCCTATTTAGGATATTTTTAAAAACTATGTCGACAGGGTTGACCAATCAAAAGAGAGTGGTAAAATTGTAAATATAGGGGCACTGTTTGAAGTAGTGCCCCTATTTAGGGGTTTTTTAAATGCCACGTGGCGCTTTCTGATTCACTGAAAAGTTATTTTTCTATTTTGAGCCCGTTTTGACCCCGAAAATAGTTAAAATTGAACTGATAAAATCCAGAATAATATTTTAGATAAAAACATGAATTTTTTAGTGCTTTTCAGGGGCATTTTGATCATTTTACACTATAGGGGCATTTTGGTCATTTTCTACTGGTTTAGGTCCAATTTGATCCCAAAAATAACCAAAAATTAATTTTAAAAAATTGTAAAATTATTTTAGACAAAATGACAACTTTTTAAAACTTTTTTAGGGTATTTTGGTCATTTTTCACTACAGGGACACTTTGATCATTTTTTACCTCAAGGCTGTTTTTGAAAATAGAAGCACGTGAAAAGAGGGTTTTTTAAAGGTGTGCAAAGATACTAGGGGGTACAAAATTGGGGTGTTTACAGTTGTCCCGCTTTGTCGAAGGCTGCGGGCACGTGAACGACAAAGGCTGATAACACTTCAATTTTGCAAGCGTGTGGAAAACCTGAGAAAAGATAAAGGAGAAAGTGAATTTCTACATAGACTGCTTGCCCTGGGCTGGATGACTGAAGGGTGACGACTGAAAGGGTGTGTTTGTGCCAAGTTGGCAATTGCTGGGGATTGGGAAGTTGATGGTATGAAGCTACTTACTAATCGATCACACGACCAAATAGCGGGGTACATAATGCAAGTGGGTGAGATGCAAATGAATGATGATTGTTGCAAATCTAGCTTCACAAGAGGCCGCAACTAATGGTCAATCAGACAACCTGTCAGTTACTCCTTTAAGAGTGAGCAAGTAATGCAATGCAGTGCGGTGAAATGTGCAAGACTGACTTCACAAGAGGCCACAACTGATGGTCGATCAAACAATCTTGTCAGTTACTCCTTTAAGAGTGAGCAAGTATTGCAGTGATGTGCGGTGAAGTGTGAACATGTGGTGAAAGATGCAAATGAGTGAAGGTTGGTTACACAACCAGCTTCACAAGGGGCCACAACTGAAGGCCGATCAGACAACCGTTCAGTTACTCCTTCAAAAAATTGGGTAAGATGCAATTAGTGCAGACAACTGCCCAATTGCCCCCACCGGGTACTATGCTATGGTGTAGACAACGACACGGTTACCCCACCAGCTACTATGCCATAGTACAGAAAACCACACGGTTGCCTCACTGTGTACTATGCAATGGTGCTGACAGCCACACGGTTGCCTCACTGGGTACTATGCCATGGTACAAACAACCACACAGTTACCTTGCCGGATACTATGCTATGGTGCAAACAACCACATAGTTACCTCACCGGGTAAGATGTTATGGTGCAGACAACCACATGGTTGCCTCACTGGGTATGATGCCATGGTGCAGACAATCACACGGTTGCCCCACCAGGTACTATGCCATGGTGAAGGCAACCACACGGTTGCCTCACTGGGTACTATGCCATGGTACAGATAACCACACGGTTGCCCCCTATCACGCCCCTAAATACCCCCTAGGAATTTAGGGATATTTTAGATGTGACACTTCGTACCTACCAAACCATCCTGTAATGCACAAGATAAACACAGTACTAAACAATGATAATCAAAGCGCGGAAGCTAAACAAAATTTACGGAAGCGAAAACTAAATTTTTCTTTTCTTTATAATGATCCAAAATGTAGTATTCCAAGTTAACATAAATACATAACACGCCTAAGTCTAAGGTGGACAGGCCCACCTATCAAAATATCAAAATACATAAGACCCAACACTTTCTCGATCAATAGTCACCCCCGTGGGGCCAATGGTCTAAGTCTCTCGCCTCCGCCTGAGGCTCGACTACTAGATCCTCATACGGTTCTTCCTCCCCGTAGTCCTCCTCTATCCAAGGACCCTGATCACATATGTCAAGAGGGGCTCGCGTACCTGCCGACATGAAAGTACGGCTGAGCATGGAATACTCAGCGAGTACAAGCTACTAGCTAGCCATAACAATAATAACACACGTAATAGTCATACCATGCAAAGCAGTAATAGAAGCATCACGAACTAAACAGTATTTGACATGGTACAATACAATCATTTAAAAGTGTGTGCATGAATGCAAAAACACCGATAAAACCCAAGCTTGAAACCCATGTCCTGTCTCGATATGCCTCATAGAAATCATGTATGCGTGCATGCATGAATGCATGATCATCATCTTGTAAACTTTCATCTTGTAACTTGTGAGCCAGAGGCTAGCACCCGAATCTCCCTGGGCTGCCAACCTCCTTGATATGCAATGCACTTGTGAGCCAGAGGTTAGTACCCGAATGTCCCTGGGCTACCAACCTCCTTGATATGCAATGTTTGGTTTTCTTGTGAGCCAGAGGCTAGTACCCGAATGTCCCTGGGCTACCAACCTCCTTGACAATAGGTGTTTGAGGGGTTATCTTGTGAGCCAGAGGTTAGTACCCGAATCCTCCCTGGGCTACCAACCTCCTTGACATGCAATATTTTCTTGTTGTTTATTATATGCACATGCTCTTGAAATCTCGGTTCATGCTATCATGCGTGCTCGTGTACGTGTCCATAGTGACAATCATGATAATGGGAATAACCAAGATATGACATTACAATTCAATTCATGATATGAACATAGGTAACATAACTAGTTTGCATAACATTTGATCAATTTATCATTTATAAGAACGCATGCATAAAACCAATTTCCATATTCTTCCTTTAGATCATTTATTCATATTTTAGGCATTTTGTCAAACACAGCACATGCAATGTTTCTTAATGATTCATCGTGTTCTTTTTAGCGCATATCTTCCATCCAAACATCAAGGTAAGTTCATTATTGGTAAAGTACCCATCCACCATTTCCATCACACAACATACATCTCGGCATCCAATTGCCACATCAACACCCACACACATCCATACCCTTTTCTTATCTTATTTTGGTTCATTGGAGATGATACATTTCATATGGGAGGCAAACATAATAGCATAAATCACATTTCATAAGGAAAACCTAGATTTATTGCTAGGGTAAGTTAGTAGGGTGTACTAACCTTAGATCAAGGCTTGATCCTTGGTAGAAACCTTAATTGAAGCTCCAACTTGAAAGAAGAACACCTTTGCTTGAAGGAGACTTGAGTTGGGGAAGAAACCCCTTTCAAAAACGTGCTTGGGTTGCTGCCCTAGCTTGGAGAATGGTTCACACACGAGCACGGCATGCATGACATGATTTATCGAGGTTTTCAAGAACATGGTTAGAGGTGGGACATATCCTACGATATGTTTTACCTCGCTTTTCACAAGAAAACAAGAACCAACATTCCACGAGGGGTCTCCCCTCACTCACAAGTGCATATCATGAAGAAGGGTCTCCCTTCCCTCTCAAGTGCATTGCATAAAGAAGGGTCTCCCTTCCCTCTCAAGGCATCTCTCAAGCGCATCTCACAAGGATATCTCACAAGTGTATCTCACAAGTTACATGATCACAAGCAAGCACGCATGACATGACACGTACGACACGCTCGACAAGATCAAGTAAGACAAACACGACAAGCTTTCAAGTACGAAAAGATATTTCAAGCCAAGTCAAGTGCACGATGTTTTCAAGAGGTTTTATCAGCTTTCTACGAAATACAAGCATGATTATAAATTGCTTTACTTCCTTGTATGATATGAATTGTTTCCGTCTAACATATATGAATTGCCCCTGATTTATGTATTGCCATTTTTATGCTATGACTATTGGTTAGTATTTGGTACCCGCTGAGTATTCCATGCTCAGCCGTACTTCTTATGTCGGCAGGTTCTGAGGGAGCTGCTGCTCCATTTGATGTTTGTGCTCCTGGTCCATGGGTGGAAGAGGAGTACGTCGAGGAACCTTTGGTGGAACCTCCAGTAGAGGGTTACCATTAGGTGGTTGTAGATTCTGAGTGAATAGCTGTGGGTGAGATGAGAGATATACATTCATGTATTTTGGCGGGTCTGTCCGCACTTTCTTCTGGTTACTTTTTGTATAAACTTGGATCTGCGTATGCTTATACATAGAGGTTTGGTAGACTTCCGCTGTGTTTTAGGGTTATGTTTCCGCTATAATGTCCTCTATTGTATATGCTCTGTGGGTTTTTGCAGGTTGGTTTGTCAAGCAAGTCATGTAAGCCATGATTAGTCGTCCAAAGTTCACTCTAACTCCTAGGGTGGGTTTGGGTCGCGACAGAAGTGGTATAAAAGCTTAGGCTTTAGGTCTCTAGGGTCACTTAGAATCTTATACCACGGCTTGACAAGAGCATATGTTAGGAAACAAGTTAGGAAGGAAGTGAGTCGGGAACGAGCTGGTTCCAAGTTTAAGACTAAACTTTAGTCTTAGTCTAAAAATGGTTGCTTTAACCAAGTACGGGTCCTAGGTACGCTAGAACACTAAAGTATAAGCATAATGTGATGAATACTCTGATGACTTGATGTGATGTGTATTAGTATTATACAACTAATACAAATTGAATTATTGTGAAATGGCATTGAAATAAACTGTGGTTTCAAGTTAGACTCATGTGGTGTTATTATTCTCAGGACTTTAGTCATGAGACGGAACACACGGGGTCGTGGACCACATACCAGAGCTTCCTCTTCTTCACGAAATGAGGATGAGTAGCCGGACCTCTCTCAGGTCTTAGGCTCTATTGCTGAGACACTCGCCATACTGGCGGCTCGACAGGCTATACCATCATCGGCGGCACCTACTCCACCGCCCGCAGCTCCAGTACATCGTACCGCTGGAGTTGAGGCATTCAGGAGATTGAGGCCTCCACCCTTCCATGGGAGTGTGGACCCTCTTGCTGCGGAGGCATGGATCCTCCAGATAGAGAAGATCTTTGCGGTCCTCTCGCCTACAGAGGAGGACAGAGTAGCATGGGCAGTTTTCATGCTAGAAGGTGAAGCCCACCATTGGTGGTTGTCCGCATTGAGGACGCGAGATTTGACCATGCAGGGTCAACCTTGGACTTGGGAGGAGTTCAAAGATACTTTTTACAAGAAGTATTTTCTGATTGGAGCACGAGAAAAGAAAGAGAGAGAATTCATCAACCTTGAGCAAGGTTCGATGTCTGTGGCCACTTATGAGGCCAAGTTCTCGGAGCTATCACGCTTCGCGACACATATGATTGCCACCGAGGCAATGAAGGCGAGGAGGTTTGAGCAAGGACTCAAGGATGTCATCATGGAGAAAGTATCGGTCTTTAGGCACACCACTTACGCTGAAGTGGTGGATAAAGCCTTGTTGGTTGAGACCAACTCCGAGGCGGTGTCCAAGAAGAGGGAATCGATGAGAGGCCAATCCAGTAGTTCAGCACCTCTAGAGAGGCGGGCTCGTACCGGCCCTTATCAGTATGCGTGGCCAGCACCACCGATGAGGCCATCTTATGCGCCTCCAGCTCCACGGCAGTATATGCCTCGGGCACCGCAACCTCAGGCTCTTCCGGCCCCTCCGACATATACACACGAGGTCTACACTTCATGCGATCGAAGGCACCCCGGCAGGAGATTACCGAAGAGCATCGGGTGGATGTTTTCATTATGGTCGTCAGGGCCATATGATCAGGGATTGCCCCAGTCGGCATTTACCAGGCCAGTCTCAGGGGATTAGGCCACCAGCACGCCCAGAAGGATCATATCAGGTGTCATCTCAGACTACCCGGTCTACACCTCAGTCTCGCCAGGCGAACCAGGGGCGAGTTTTTGCCTTAACAGAGGGTGATGCACTTGCATCTGACGATGTAGTGCAAGGTACGCAGTTGTAGCTTATTTAATTATCCGTAAATTAAACTGTTAAGTATTAATTGATTGTGTACGTACTTGGCATGTTATATATGTATATATACCTACATGTATACACTGTTGATGCATGGATTAACTCCACTAGTTAAAATTTCAGGAACCCTACTAGTCAATGAGTATTTGGCTCGAGTGTTGATTGATACCGGGTCTACTCATTCATTTGTCTCGCCGAGTTTTTCAGAAGGCTTTTCTGTAGAGCCAAGTCAGCTAGAACCGGAGTTAGCCATTTCGACTCCTCTCGGCAAAACAGTATTGGCAGATGAAGTGTATAGAAATAGTGTGGTCCAAGTTGGAAGCCACGAGTTGGCGGTTGATCTCATCGTCCTTGGATTCCAAGACTTTGATGTTATATTGGGAATGGATTGGTTAGCAGCACATCATGGGCATGTAGTTTGCTTTGAGAAAATGGTACTCTTCAAGCCAGTAGAAGGAAAACCATTCCACTTTCGCGGGTTGAAAAGTAGATATATTGCTCGTTTTACGACGTTGAGCTTAGCTAACCCCGAGGCAAAGGACTCATCGACTATTCCGGTTGTGAGTGAGTTCCTAGATGTATTTCCAGAGGAGTTGCCAGGATTGCCTCCAGACAGGGAGATTGAGTTTGTGATCGAGCTTGCACCAGGCACAGCTCCTGTTTTCAGGGCTCCGTATAGAATGGCCCCTATTCAACTCAAAGAGTTAAAGACCCAGTTGGAAGAATTACAAGGTCTTGGTTTCATTCGACCAAGTGTCTCACCGTGGGGTGCCCCGGTGTTGTTTGTTAAGAAGAAAGATGGCTCGATGCGAATGTGCGTCGATTACATGCAATTGAACAAAGTCACTATAAAGAATAGGTATCCCTTGCCTGGGATTGATGACTTGTTCGATCAGTTGAAAGGAACGAGATTTTTCTCGAAGATAGACCTTCGATCGGGTTATCACCAGTTGAAGATTAAGGTGGAAGATGTTCCCAAAACTGCTTTCAGGACTCGGTATGGACACTACGAGTTCTTGGTGATGCCTTTTGGACTCACGAACGCGTCGGCAGCCTTTATGGATTTGATGAACCGGGTGTTCCGGCCATTTCTTGATAGGTGCGTGATTGTATTTGTTGATGACATTTTGGTCTATTCCCAGACACGGAAAGATCACACACGCGATCTACGCCTTGCTTTGGAAATCCTAAGAGAGCACAAGCTATACGCCAAACTTAGCAAGTGTGAGTTTTGGTTGGAAGAGGTGGCATTCCTAGGCCACGTTGTTTCTGTAGAAGGTATCTCGGTAGATCCAAAGAAGATCGAAGCAATTATGAGTTGGGCGAGGCCCAAGAGTGTTACCGAGATACGCAGCTTTCTTGGGTTGGCAGGCTACTACAGGAGATTCGTAGAGGGTTTCTCTAGCCTTGCAGCACCACTCACTTACCTGACAAGGAAGAACGCCAAGTTTGTATGGAGTGATAAGTGCGAGATCAGTTTCACGGAACTGAAGAAGAGGCTTACTACAGCCCCTGTCCTTACTGTGCCATCTGGACCTTATGGGTATGAGGTGCATAGTGATGCCTCACACGTTGAACTTGGGTGTGTACTCATGCAGCACAAGAAAGTCATTGCCTATGCATCGAGGCAATTGAAGGAGCATGAGAAGAATTACCCCACGCAGGACTTAGAGCTTGCCGCAGTCGTGTTTGCACTCAAGATCTGGCGACATTACTTATACGGGGTGGAATTCTATGTGTATACGGACCACAAGAGCCTCAAGTACCTCTTTTCCCAAAAGGAATTGAATCTAAGGCAACGGCGTTGGATGGAATTTTTGAAAGACTATGATTGTACCATTCAATACCACCCGGGTAAAGCAAATGTAGTGGCTGATGCTTTGAGTAGAAGACCTCCGGGGTTATTAGCATGCATGTTAGTGCAGGAATGGAAGCTACTTGAAGACTTGGCAAATCTGGACATTAGTGTGAATGACTCTGTTCGTAGTCCTATCTTGGAAAATGTCACGGTTCGGCCATACATTATAGATTTGATCCAAGAATACCAAGCCACGGATGCTGAATTATTGGCTTATCGGGACAAGGAAGTTGCTAAGGGTAGTGAAGACTTTTCTCTCACTAGTCAGGGTGCTATCACATTCAAGGGAAGGCTGTGCGTCCCAGCCAATGCAGATCTTCGAAGAGAGATTTTGGATGAAGCACACTGTTCGAAGTACACAGTGCATCCAGGGGGTACAAAGATGTACCGGAACCTCAAGAGTCACTTTTGGTGGCGGAATATGTAGCACGGTGCTTGGTGTGTCAACAGGTAAAAGCAGAACACATGCGGCCCGCGGGTCTATTACAGTCCCTTCCGATTCCCGAGTGGAAATGAGAGAACATATCCATGGATTTCATAGTTGGCTTACCAAAGACGGCAAGGGGCTCAGATGCGATATGGGTAGTAGTGGATCGTTTGACGAAGTCCGCTCACTTCTTACCTTACCGAACTACTTTCAACTCTAGTCGGTTAGCCGCTTTGTACATCAAGGAAGTGGTGAGGTTGCACGGAGTGCCCGTTAGTATTGTGTCAGATCGGGATCCAAGATTCACATCACGATTCTGGAAAAGCTTCCAGGAGGCTATGGGTTCCCGACTTGATTTCAACACCGCTTTTCATCCACAGACGGATGGACAAACCGAGAGAGTGAACCAAGTCATTGAAGACATGCTTCGGGCTTGTATGTTGGATTTCAGAGGCAGTTGGGAAGAGCACTTGCCTTTGGTTGAATTCGCCTATAATAACAGCTATCAGGCGAGTATCCAAATGGCACCATTTGAGGCCTTGTATGGGCGAAGTTGTAGGTTTCCTCTCTATTGGGATGAGGTAGGAGAAAGGAAAGTACTTGGTCCGGAGTTGATTGAGCAAACTACAGGCACAGTTAAGATCATTCGGGATCGATTGAAAGCGGCTCACGATTGCCAGAAAAGTTATGCGGACACGCGCCGTAGGGACTTAGAATTTCAAGTAGGGGATCAAGTTTTTGTGAAAGTATCTCCTAGCAAAGGGATTATGAGATTTGGAAAGCGAGGCAAGCTCAGTCCTCGGTATGTTGGGCCTTTTGAGATTATCACACGAGTTGGTGAAGTTGCTTATAGGGTAGCTCTTCCTCCTCACATGGCCGCGGTTCACAATGTTTTCCATGTATCGATGCTTCGAAAATACATTTCAGATCCTTCACACGTGATTGACCATGAGCCGTTGGAAATCCGAGAGGACCTCACACTAGTAGAGAAGCCGATTCAAGTGTTGGACCGGAGAGATCAAGTGTTTCGCAATAAGACGATCCCATTGGTGCTCGTACAATGGCAACATCATATTTGGGAAGAGGCCACATGGGAGCGTGAAGCCGAAATCAAAGCAAAGTACCCAGAATTAATTGAATGAGTTTTTGTATAAGTTTGTATATGACTTGTAATTTCCTTTTTGGTTTGTAATGCAAGTAGCGTCTAAATTTCGAGGATGAAATTTTTGTAAGGGGGGGAGGATGTAGAGCCCCGGACCTTTTCACATTTAATGCATGACACTTTCGTTGCCATTTTTCCTTTAAAGAGGTATAATTAATAAATAAGGAAGAAATTGGAAATTCCGAAACATCAGAAAAGTTCCTTTTCGAAGTACGAACCCAACGCAAGTTGAATCGTCAAAATCGGACGAACGAGTTAAAAGATATGGCCAAAACAGTCTGGACCTGCAGGCAATCGTAGCTCGGAAGGCACTAAGGACGTAGCTCGGAAGGCACTAAGGACGTAGCTCGGAGAGGCACTAAGGACGTAGCTCGGAAGGCACTAAGGACGTAGCTCGGAAGGCACTAAGGACGTAGCTCTAGCTCTGATAACGTGTACGTTGTGCATCCGTTGTGCAACAGACAATGGGTACGTCGTGCAGCAGACAACGTGTACGTTGTACAGCAAACAACGAGTACGTTGTACAGCTCACAACGTGTACATTGTGCATCCGTTGTGCAACAGACAACGGGTACGTCGTGCAGCAGACAACGTGTACGTCGTGCAGCAGACAACGTGTACGTTGTACAGCAAACAACGAGTACGTTGTACAGCTCACAACGGGTACGTTGTACATAAGACAACGGACAACGAGCTCAGCACTATTCACAGCACAACGTGTTCGGCACTATTCACAGCACAACGTGTGCGGCACTATTCACAGCACAACGTGTTTGGCACTATTCACAGCACAACGTGTTTGGCACTGTTCACAGCACAACGTGTTTGGCACTATTCATAGCACAACGTGTTTGACACTATTCACAGCTCAACGTGTTCAGTACTCGCGTTTTTGCAGAAATTTCAGTAAGGGTATTATGGTCTTTTGGTCGGTTTACTCTTACCTTAAGAGTTTAACCCGAGCCTTTAGGGCATCATTCAACACTTAGAGAGTTTGAGAGAATAGGAGAAAGGGGAGAAGGCGATTCCAACCTAGGGTTTCCATTTTGGAGAGAAATCAAGGGGTTTGTGAACCCACACTCCACTCAAGCCCATTTTTCTTCAAGATCAAGGCACAAACTCGTGAAGAGCATCTCCTCAAGCTAGGGCAGCAACTCACGGTTGTTTTTGGAAGGGGATTTATTCCTCACTTGATCAAGGTCGGTACTTCTTGCTACCCTCCTAGTTATAGTTCCTCTTTTCCCTTTATTTCTTTTGATTTTCTTTCATTTACACATGTGCTATGAGATGGATGGTTGTGAATGGTGAATGGAGATGGAATGGGCGATTGGATGCCAAGGGTTGTGTTGTGATGATTAAAATGGGGAGGGCATTGTATCCATAATAAACACACCTTTATGATTCGAGTAGACTCACCTAGAAAAGCATGATTTAGGTTTAAATGAATAATGAATAATGAACACACCATGTTTGATGAAATGCCAAGGTGAATAAAATGAGTTGTAAATTAGGAAATACATGCCTAATAAATTATGAATATTGCTAGGGCCTATGATAGTGTGTTTTCTTGCTTTCCCTAAATGATTTGAATATTACATTGCTAAATCATTGATGTTATATGTGTTGTGAAATTACCCAAATGTCATATTTAAATTCAAATGCAAGTATGTACACGGTTCCCACGAGCACGGCATGCATGACATGATTTATCGAGGTTTTGAAGAACATGGTTAGAGGTGGGACATATCCTACGATATGTTTTACCTCGCTTTTCACAAGAAAACAAGAACCAACATTCCACGAGGGGTCTCCCCTCACTCACAAGTGCATATCATGAAGAAGGGCCTCCCTTCCCTCGCAAGTACATACATATCATGAAGAAGGGTCTCCCTTCCCTTTCAAGTGCATTGCATAAAGAAGGGTCTCCCTTCCCTCTCAAGGCATCTCTCAAGCGCATCTCACAAGGATATCTCACAAGTGTATCTCACAAGTTACATGATCACAAGCAAGCACGCATGACATGACACGTATGACACGCTCGACAAGATCAAGTAAGACAAACACGACAAGCTTTCAAGTACGAAAAGATATTTCAAGCCAAGTCAAGTGCACGATGTTTTCAAGAGGTTTTATCGGCTTTCTATGAAATACAAGCATGATCATAAATTGTTTTACTTCCTTGTATGATATGAATTGTTTCCGTCTAACATATATGAATTGCTCCTGATTTATGTATTGCCATTTTTATGCTATGACTATTGGTTAGTATTTGGTACCCGCTGAGTATTCCATGCTCAGCCGTACTTCTTATGTCGGCAGGTTCTGAGGGAGCTGCTGCTCCATTTGATGTTTGTGCTCCTGGTCCATGGGTGGAAGAGGAGTACGTCGAGGAACCTTTGGAGGAACCTCCAGTAGAGGGTTATCATTAGGTGGTTGTAGATTCTGAGTGAATAACTGTGGGTGAGATGAGAGATATACATTCATGTATTTTGGCGGGTCTGTCCGCACTTTCTTCTGGTTACTTTTTGTATAAACTTGGATCTGCGTATGCCTATACATAGAGGTTTGGTAGACTTCCGCTGTGCTTTAGGGTTATGTTTCCGCTATAATGTCCTCTATTGTATATGCTCTGTGGGTTTTTGCAGGTTGGTTTGTCAAGCAAGTCATGTAAGCCATGATTAGTCGTCCAAAGTTCACTCTAACTCCTAGGGTGGGTTTGGGTCGCGACAGCGAGAGACTTAGACCATTGGCCCCACGGGGGTGACTATTGATCGAGAAAGTGTTAGGTCTTATGTATTTTGATAGGTGTGCCTGTCCACCTTAGACTTAGGCGTGTTATGTATTTATGTTAACTTGGAATACTACATTTTGGATCATTATAAAGAAAAGAAAAATTTAGTTTTCGCTTCCGTAAATTTTGTTTAGCTTCCGCGCTCTGATTATCATTGTTTAGTACTGTGTTTATCTTGTGCATTACAGGATGGTTTGGTAGGTACGAAGTGTCACATCTAAAATATCCCTAAACTCCTAGGGGGTATTTTGGGGCGTGACAAAGGTGGTATCAGAGTTCTAGGCATTAGAGTCCCTAGGGTCACTTGGATGATTGAACAAGGTATTAGAATCACCTTAGAGAGTTGTATTCCAAGTATAGACTAACAAGTTAGTCTTAGTCAAAATGGTTTGAACTTCAACCGAACATAGAGTTCTACGCTAGGAACACGGATTGTATGTTATGCTATTGTGTTATATACCATGTGTACATTATCTGTGTTGTACTTAGTAAATATGCTTGATGAGTATGTATTGAGTGAATTGCGAAATTTATACTAAATGTGTATCCAAGTTAGACTCATGTTGTATTGTCGTTCTCAGGAGAAATCATGAGACGCACTACCCGGGGTCGCGGGTACAACACGAGGGGTAATGGAGGTGATGCTCCATCGGGTGATGATCAACCCGACTTTGCCCAAGCATTCGCATCCATAGCCGAGACTTTGGCTATGTTGGTGGCAAGGCAACCGGCCACTCCGCCTAATGCGGCACTTATACCAGCTCCTCCTAACCGAGCCCAAGCTCAGGACTGAATGTCTGTACTTTGAACATGTTGCAGAGAGTTGGCCTGGATTTAAGTTATGTGAATAAAAGGCCTATGACGATCCGGGCATTTGATAATTCTACACGACAGAACCTCGGTGACGTCAATTTGAATGTTACTATCGGCCCGGTAGATTTTCTCATCGATTTCCAGGTAGTGGATGTCCCGACATCCTTCACTTTACTCCTTGGAAGACCATGGATTCATATGGCCAAGGCAGTACCATCCACGCTACATCAAAGGATAAAGTTTATCCAAGGGGACCAGCTGATCATCATCCCCTCAGAAATTTTGTTTTATTCCATTCTGGAAGTTTAAGAAGAAAGGCTAAAGCCCATGTTTATAACTTAGCAGTTTGAGGAAGTAAGTTGTATTACACAGATCGAGGTCAAGGAAAGGAATGCCAGACAGATCCCCCCCAAGCACAAGATGATGGCAAGAATGGAATATCGACCAGGTCTGGGCTTAGGAGTTCGACATCAAGGTATAAAGAAGATCATCACTCCACCTCGTTGTACCCAGCGGTTTGGGATAGGTTGCAAGCCAACATTGAAGGATTATATGGAGCAGCTCACACCAAAGAGAGGAGGGGCAGAAATCCAGAAATACATGCACCATCTCAGGTGGTTAGCTATTCAGTTTATCCTCTCTGGAGGGGTTTTGTACAAAAGGTCACCAAGTCTGGTATGGTTATGGTGTTTAGATGCATCAGAGGCAGCTAAAGTCGTGGAAGAAGTTCATGGGGGAGTCTGTGGGCCACACATGAATGGGATGATGTTATCCAAGAAAATTCTAAGACTGGGCTATTATTGGATAACTATGGAATCAGATTGCTGCAAGCATGTACAAAATGCTATCAGTGACAGATCTATGCCACCACATTAATGCACCACCTGTCGAATTGTATAATCTCACTAGACCATGGCCATTCTCGGCCAGGGGCATAGATGTCATCGGCCCAATCACACCTAAAGCATCTAATGGTCATCGGTTTATTCTAGTAGCCATCAATTACTTCACCAAGTGGGTCAAAGCTACTTCCTATGCCAATGTCACAGTTGTAGCAGTTCAGAAGTTCTTGAAGAGAGACATCATTTGTAGATATGGTGTTCCGTATAAGATTGTCACTGATAATGCTCTCAACTTTCGCAATAAAGGGATGGCAAAGTTGTGTGAGAAGTTCAAGATCCAGCATCATAACTCTACTCCGTACAGGCCACAAACGAATGGTGCGGTCGAAGCAACCAACAAAAACATGAAGAGAATAATTGAAAAGATGGTAACCAAATATTCTGCATGGCATGAGATGCTTCCTTATGCGCTCATGGCTTATAAGACGTCCATCCGCACTTTGACTGGGGCAACACCATTCTCATTAGCATATGGGATGGAAGCAGTGTTACCAATTAAGGAAGAAATTCCTTCCCTAAGAATCCTTGTAGAAGCAGAGCTAGAGGAGGCAGAATGGATCCAAGCACGGTACGAGCAACTTAATCTGATTGAGGAAAAACGACTCAAGGCCATCAGTCATTCACAAGCCTATCAGAGGCGTATGGCGCGAGCATTTAACAAAATAGTCAAGCCTCGAGACCTTGAAGTGGTAGACCTTATGCTTCGGAAGATGCTACACAATCGTCCAGATCCAAGAGGGAAAATTTTGTCCCACCTACGAAGGCCCATACATTGTTCGTGAAAAATTTTCTGGCGGTGCCCTTTGTTTGGGACATATGGACAGCGAAGACCTCCCAGAGCTAGTCAACATGGATCGGGTCAAAAAGTATTATGCTTGAAAAATTGTTTAGAAATTGTCTGTACTCTTAATCAATTGGGGAAATGATAGGAGGCCATGTTGGCACATCATTCATCATCCTCTTTTGTAACCTTTCCAAATTTTATCAATGAAAATCGCTAGGTAGCCCTTTGAGCCTTACAAGCCTTTCTTTAACTATACTTCTATATCGGGGCATCCCCGCAATTGAACTACGTCAGACCTGATCCTGCAAAGGATACGTAGGCAGCATGAGAAACAGGCGCGGTCAAAAATAATCACCCAGTTGAGCAAAAATATAGCCTCCATGAAAGAAAAGAGAAAAGGAAAATCCATGCAAAGGAAAAACAGAACCAAAAAAAAATCAAAAAGAAAAAGGCAAAAGTTGGCAAAAAGAGGCGCTCAAGGGAAAAATGAGAAAAGGGTGCCCTAAAAATTCAGACCCCCAGGCCTACGTTTCGTCCTACCTCAAGTCCTCTTAGATCTCTTAGAGGTTAAGAGTACAGACAATCAGATAAATAAGTACTCAAGCAAGATACAAGTACCCACAAGGCAATTGTAGAGCCCCAGACTTTTTCATGCTTAATACATGGCATTTTTGTTGCCAGTTTGCCCTTAAAGAGGTATAATTAATAAATAAGGAAGAAATTGGTAATTCCGAAATGTCAGAAATGTTCCTTTTCGAAGTACGAACCCAACGCAAGTTGAATCGTCAAAATCGGATGAACGAGTCAAAGATATGGCCAAAACAGTCTGGGCCTGCAGGCAGGACGTAGCTCGGAAGGCACTAAGAACGTAGCTCGAGCTCTGATAACGTATGCGTCGTGCATCCGTTGTGCAACAACAACGGGTGCGTTGTACTACAACAACGGGCGCGTGGTACATGAGACAACGACAACGGGTTCGGCACCCTTCACAGCACCACGAGTTGGTACTGTTCACAGCACCACGAGTTGGCACTGTTCACAGCACAACGAGTTGGCACTATTCACAGCACCATGAGTTGGCACTGTTCACAGCAAAACGAGTTGGCACTGTTCACAGCACAACGAGTTCGACACTCGTGTTTTTACGGAAAATTAGTAAGGGTGTTATGGTCTTTTGTCAGTTCACTCTTACCTTTAGAGTTTAACCCGAGCCTTTAGGGCTCATTCTCACCACTTAGAGAGTTTGAGAGAATAGGAGAAGGGGAGAAGGCGATTCCAACCTCGGTTTCCATTTCGGAGAGAAATCAAAGGGTTTGAAACCCTAGATCAACCTCAAGCCCGTTTGCTTCAAGATTTCGGTTCAAACATTGTGGAGCTCGCAATCCAAGCTAGGGCAGCAACTAACAGTCATTTGGAAAGAGGGTTTCTTCCCCATTTCTTCAAGGTCAGTACTTCTTACTACCCTCCTAGTTATAGTTCCTCTTTCCCTTTCTTTTCTTTTGATTTTCCTTTCATTTACACATGTGCTATGAGATGGATGAATGGTGAATGGTGAATGGTGAATGGTGAATGGTGAATGGTGAATGGAGATGGGATGGGCGATTGGATGCCAATGGTTGTGTGTGATGAACAAATGGGGAAGGGCATTGTTCTAATAATGAACATACATGTATGATTTGAGTAAAACTCATCTAGAAAAGCATGTTGTAGGGTAAATCCATAATGAACACACCATGTTTGATGAAATGCCAAGGTGAATAAAGTGAGCTGTGAATTAGGAAATGCATACCTAAGAAATTCTGAATATTGCTAGGGCCTATGATAGTGTGTTTCCTGCTTTCCCTAAATGCTATGAATATTGAATTGCTCAATCTTTGATACTATATGTGTTGTGAAATTACCTAAATGTCATCTTTAAATTGGAATGCAAGTATGTACATGGTTCCCACGAGCACGGCATGCATGGCATGATTTATCGAGGTTTTCAAGAACATGGTTAGAGGTGGGACATATCCTAAGATATGTTTTACCTCGCTTTTCACAAGAAGACAAGAACCAACATTCCACGAGGGGTCTCCCCTCACTCACAAGTGCATATCATGAAGAAGGGTCTCCCTTCCCTCGCAAGTACATACATATCATGAAGAAGGGTCTCCCTTCCCTCGCAAGTACATACATATCATGAAGAAGGGTCTCCCTTCCCTCGCAAGTGCATTGCATAAAGAAGGGTCTCCCTTCCCTCTCAAGGCATCTCACAAGTGCATCTCACAAGTTACATGATCACAAGCAAGCATGCATGACATGACACAACATACAAGAATCAAGCAAGATAGACAAGACAAGCTTTCAAGTACGAAAAGATATTTCAAGTCAAGTCAAGTGCACGATGTTTTCAAGAGGTTTTATCGGCTTTCTATGAAATACAAGCATGATTATAAATTGTTTTGTTTCCTTGTATGATATGAATTGTTTCCTTCTAATATATATATGAATTGTTTCTGATCTATGTATGCTATCTGTATGCTATAATTGTTGGTTAGTATTTAGTACCCGCTGAGTATTCCATGCTCAGCCGTACTTCTTATGTCGGCAGGTTCTGAGGGAGCCGCTGCTCCATTTGATGTTTGTGCTCCTGGTCCATGGGTGGAGGAGGAGTACGTCGAGGAGCCTTTGGAGGAACCTCCAGTAGAGGGTTACCATTAGGTGGTTGTAGATTCTGAGTGGATTAGCTGTGGGTGAGATGAGAGATATACATTCATGTATTTTGGCGGGTCTGTCCGCACTTTCTTTTGGTTACTTTTGTATGAACTTGGAATTGCGTATGTATATACATAAAGGTTTGTTTAGACTTCCGCTGTGTCATGTTAGAGTATGTTTCCGCTGTTTATATCCTCTATTGTACATGCTCTGTGGGTTTTTGCAGGTTGATTTGTCAAGCAAGTCATGTAAGCCATGATTAGTCATCCAAAGTTCACTTTAACTCCTAGGGTGGGTTTTGGGTCGCGAAAGAAGTGGTATCAGAGCCTAGGCTTTAGGTCTTTAGGGTCACTTAGAATCTTATACCACGGCTTGACAAGAGCATGTGTCAGGAAACAAGTTAGGAAGAAAATAAGTCGGAAGAGAGTCTTGATCCAAGTGTGAGACTAAACTTTAGTCTTAGTCTAAAATGGTTGCTTTAACCAAGTACGGGTCCTAGGTACGCTAGAACGCTAAAGTATAAGTATAATGTGATGAATACTCTGATGACTTGAAGTGATGTATATTAGTATTATACAACTAATACAAATTGAATTATTGTGAAATGGCATTGAAATAAACTGTGGTTTCAAGTGAGACTCATGTGGTGCTACTGTTCTCAGGACTTTAGTCATGAGGCGGGGCACACGGGGTCGTGGACCACATACCAAAGCTTCCTCTTCTTCACGGGATGAGGATGAGCAGCCGGACCTCTCTCAGGTCTTAGGCTCTATTGCTGAGACACTCGCCATACTGGCGGCTCGGCAGGCTATACCATCGTCGGCGGCACCTACTCCATCGCCCGCAGCTCCAGTACATCGTACAGCTGGAGTTGAGGCCTCCATCATTCCATGGGAGTGTGGACCCTCTTGTTGCGGAGGCATGGATCCTCCAGATGGAGAAGATCTTTGCGGTCCTCTCACCTATAGAGGAGGATAGAGTAGCATGGGCAGTTTTCATGCTAGAAGGTGAAGCCCACCATTGGTGGTTGTCCGCATTGAGGATGCGAGAATCGACCATGCAGGGTCAACCTTGGACTTGGGAGGAGTTCAAGGACACTTTTTATAAGAAATATTTTCCGATTGGAGCACGGGAAAGGAAGGAGAGAGAATTCATCAACCTCGAGCAAGGTTTGATGTCGGTGGCACAATACGAGGCCAAGTTCTCGGAGCTATCACGCTTCGCTACTCACATGGTTGCCACCGAGGCAATGAAGGCAAGAAGGTTTGAGCAAGGGCTCAAAGATGTTATCATGGAGAAGGTTTCGGTCTTCAGACATACTACCTACCCTGAGGTAGTAGACAAGGCCTTATTGGTCGAGGCCAATTCAGAGACAGTGTCCAAGAAGAGGGAGTTGGCAAGAGGCCAAGCCAGTAGTTCAGCACCTCCAGAGAGGCGGGCTCGTACCGGCCCTTATCAGTATACATGGCCAGCACCACAGATGAGGCCGACTTATGCGCCTCCAGCCCCACGGCAGTACGTGCCACAGGCACCTCGACCTCAGGCTCTTCCGGCCCCTCGGCCAGTTACACCTCAGGCAGCGAGGTATACACCACCTTCGGCCCCTCCGGCCTACACATATGATGTCTGCACTTCATGCGGCAAAAGGCATCCGGTAGGAGATTGCCGAAGAGCAGCTGGTGGATGTTATCATTGCGGTCGCCAGGGCCACATGATCAGGGATTGCCCTACCCGGCATCTACCAGGCCATTCTCAGGGGATTAGGCCACCAGCACGCCCAGTAGGATCATATCAGGCGTCATCTCAGACTACCCGGTCTACACCTCAGTCTCGCCAGGCGAACCAGGGGCGAGTTTTTGCCTTGACAGAGGGTGATGCACTTGCATCTGATGATGTGGTGCAAGGTACGCGTTTGGAGTTGTCTTCTTTATTCATGCTTGTTATGTTATGTTTTATTCCTTGTGTACATACTTGGTATGCGATATATATATACCTATGTGTATACACTGTTGATGCTTGAATTGACGTAACTAGCTAAAATTTCAGGAACCCTACTAGTCAATGAGTGTTTGGCTCGAGTGTTGATTGATACCGGGTCTACTCATTCATTTGTCTCGCCGAGTTTTTCAGAAGGCTTTTCTGGGGAGCCAAGTCAGCTAGAACCGGAGTTAGCCATTTCGACTCCTCTTGGCAAAACAGTATTGGCAGATAAAGTGTATAGAAATGGTGTGGTCCAAGTTGGAAGCCACGAGTTGGCGGTTGATCTCATCGTCCTTAGATTCTAAGACTTTGATGTTATATTGGGAATGGATTGGTTAGCAGCACATCATGGGCATGTAGCTTGCTTTGAGAAAATGGTACTCTTCAAGCCAGTAGAAGGAAAACCATTTCACTTTCGCGGGTTGAAAAGCAGATCTATTGCTCGTTTTGCGGCGTTGAGCTTAGCTAACCCCGAGGCAAAGGACTCATCGACTATTCCGATTGTGAGTGAGTTCCTGGATGTATTTCCAGAGGAGTTGTCAGGATTGCCTCCAGACAGGGAGATTGAGTTTATGATCGAGCTTGCACCAGGCACAGCTCCTGTTTTCAGGTCTCCGTATAGAATGGCCCCTATTGAACTCAAAGAGTTAAAGACTCAGTTGGAAGAATTACAAAGCCTTGGCTTCATTCGACCAAGTGTCTCACCATGGGGTACCCCAGTGTTGTTTGTTAAGAAGAAAGATGGCTCGATGCGGATGTGTGTCGATTACCGGCAATTGAACAAAGTCACTATAAAGAATAGGTATCCATTGCCTAGGATTGACGACTTGTTCGATCAGTTGAAGGGAGCGAGATTTTTCTCGAAGATAGATCTTCGATCGGGGTATCACCAGTTGAAGATTAAGGTGGAAGATATTCCCAAAATGCTTTCAGGACTCGGTATGGACACTACGAGTTCTTGGTGATGCCTTTTGGACTCACGAACGCGCCGGCAGCCTTTATGGATTTGACGAACCGGGTATTCCAGCCATATCTTGATAGGTGCGTGATTGTATTTGTTGATGACATTTTGGTCTATTCCCAGACACGGGAAGATCACACACGCGACCTATGCCTTGCTTTGGAAATGCTAAGAGAGCACAAGCTATACGCCAAAATTAGCAAGTGTGAGTTTTGGTTGGAAGAGGTGGCATTCCTAGGCCACGTTGTTTCTCCAGAAGGTATCTCGGTAGATCCGAAGAAGATCGAAGCAGTTATGAGTTGGGCGAGGCCCAAGAGTGTTACTGAGATACGCAGTTTTCTTGGATTGGCAGGCTACTACAGGAGATTCGTAGAGGGTTTCTCTAGCCTTGCAGCACCGCTCACTTACCTGACAAGGAAGAACACCAAGTTTGTATGGAGTGATAAGTGCGAGATCAGATTCACGGAACTGAAGAAGAGGCTTACTACAGCCCCGGTCCTTACTGTGCCATCTGGACCTTATGGGTATGAGGTGTATAGTGATGCCTCACACGTTGGACTTGGGTGTGTACTCATGCAGCACAAGAAAGTCATTGCCTATGCATCAAGGCAGTTGAAGGAGCATGAGAAGAATTATCCCACGCACGACTTGGAACTTGCGGCGGTCGTGTTTGCACTTAAGATTTGGCGTCATTACCTTTATGGGGTGGAGTTCTTTGTATTTACTGATCACAAGAGTCTCAAGTACCTCTTTTCCCAAAAGGAGCTGAATCTAAGGCAAAGGCGTTGGATGGAATTTCTGAAGGACTATGATTGTACCATTCAATACCACCCGGGTAAAGCGAATGTAGTGGCCGATGCTTTGAGTAGTAGACCTCAAGGGTTGTTAGCATATATGTTAGTTCAAGAATGGAAACTACTAGAAGATTTGGCAAATCTGGACATCAGTGTGAATAACTCTGTCCGTGGTCCTACCTTGGCAAATGTTACGGTTCGGCCGTACATTATAGATTTGATCCAAGAATATCAAGCCACAGATGCTGAATTATTGGCTTATCGGGACAAGGAAGTTGCTAAGGGTAGTGAGGACTTCTCTCTCACTAGCCGAGGTGCTATCACATTCAAGGGAAGGCTGTGTATTCCAGCCAATGGAAATCTTCGGAGAGAGATTATGGATGAAGCCCACCGGGCAAGGTATACTGTGCATCCAGGGGGTACGAAGATGTACCGGAACCTCAAGAGTCACTTTTGGTGGCGGAATATGAAGAGGGATGTTGCGGAATATATAGCACGATGCTTAGTGTGCCAACAGGTGAAGGCAGAGCACATGCAGCCGGCAGGTCTATTGCATTCTCTTCCTATTCCCGAATGGAAATGGGAGAACATATCCATGGATTTCATAGTTGGCTTGCCAAGGACGGCAAGGGGCTCAGATGCGATATGGGTAGTAGTGGATCGTTTGACGAAGTCCGCTCACTTCTTACCTTACCGAACTACTTTCAACTCTAGCCAGTTGGCCGCTCTATACATCAAGGAAGTGGTGAGGTTGCATGGAGTGCCCGTTAGTATTGTGTCAGATCGGGATCCAAGATTCACATCACGATTCTGGAAAAGCTTCCAGGAGGCTATGGGTTCCTGACTTGATTTCAGCACTGCTTTTCATCCACAGACGGATGGACAAACCGAGAGAGTGAACCAATTCATTGAAGACATGCTTCGGGGCTTGTATGTTGGATTTCAGAGGCAGTTGGGAAGAGCACTTGCCTTTGGTTGAATTTGCCTATAATAATAGCTATAAGGCAAGTATCCAAATGGCACCATTTGAGGCCTTGTATGGGCGAAGTTGTAGGTCTCCTCTCTATTGGGATGAGGTAGGAGAAAGGAAAATACTTGGTCCGGAGTTGATTGAGCAAACTGCAAACACAGTTAAGATCATTCGGGATCGATTGAAAGCCGCTCAAGATCGCCAGAAAAGCTATGCGGACACATGCCGTAGGGACTTGTAATTTCAAGTAGGGGATCAAGTCTTTGTGAAAGTATCTCCTAGCAAAGGGATCATGAGATTTGGCAAGCGAGGCAAGCTCAGTCCTCGGAATGTTGGGCCTTTTGAGATTATCACACGAGTTGGTGAGGTTGCTTATAGGGTAGCTCTCCCACCTCACATGGCTGCAGTTCATAACGTCTTCCATGTGTCTATGCTTCGGAAGTACATTACGGATCCTTCGCATGTCATAGACTTGGAACCGTTTGAGATTCGAGAGGATCTCACCTTGATTGAAAAGCCAGTTCAGATTTTGGATAGAAGAGATCAGGTGCTTCGCAACAAGACAATCCCTTTGGTTCTTGTGCAATGGCAACACCATGCTCGGGAAGAAGCTACATGGGAGCGTGAAGCAGAAGTCAAAGCAAAGTACCCAGAATTAATTGAATGAGTTTTGTATGGGTTTTGTATATGTGGCTTGTATTTTTGTTTTGATTCTGTAATGCATGTCCCGTCCAAATTTCGAGGATGAAATTTTTGTAAGGGGGGGAGGATGTAGAGCCCCAGACTTTTTCATGCTTAATACATGGCATTTTCGTTGCCAGTTTGCCCTTAAAGAGGTATAATTAATAAACAAGGAAGAAATTGGTAATTCTGAAATGTCAGAAATGTTCCTTTTCGAAGTACGAACCAACCGCAAGTTGAATTGTCAAAATCGGATGAACGAGTCAAAAGATATGGCCAAAACAGTCTGGGCCTGCAGGCAGGACGTAGCTCGGAAGGCACTAAAAACGTAGCTCGAGCTCTGATAACGTATGCGTCGTGCATCCGTTGTGCAACAACATCGGGTGCGTTGTACTACAACAACGGGCGCGTGGTGCTTGAGACAACGGGTTCGGCACCCTTCACAGCACCACGAGTTGGTACTGTTCATAGCACCACGAGTTGGCACTGTTCACAGCACAACGAGTTGGCACTGTTCACAGCACCACGAGTTGGCACTGTTCACAGCACCACGAGTTGGCACTGTTCACAGCACAACGAGTTCGACACTCGTGTTTTTACGGAAAATTAGTAAGGGTGTTATGGTCTTTTGTCAGTTCACTCTTACCTTTAGAGTTTAACCCGAGCCTTTAGGGCTCATTCTCAACACTTAGAGAGTTTGAGAGAATAGGAGAAGGGGAGAAGGCGATTCCAACCTAGGGTTTCTATTTTGGAGAGAAATCAAAGGGTTTGAAACCCTAGATCAACCTCTAGCCCGTTTTCTTCAAGATTTCGGTTCAGGCATTGTGGAGCTCGCGATCCAAGCTAGGGCAGCAACTCACAGTCATTTAGAAAGAGGGTTTCTTCCCCATTTCTTCAAGGTCGGTACTTCTTACTACCCTCCTAGTTATAGTTCCTCTTTCCCTTTCTTTTCTTTTGATTTTCCTTTCATTTACACATGTGCTATGAGATGGATGAATGGTGAATGGTGAATGGAGATGGAATGGGCGATTGGATGCCAATGGTTGTGTGTGATGAACAAATGGGGAAGGGCATTGTTCCAATAATGAACATACATGTATGATTTGAGTAAAACTCATCTAGAAAAGCATGTTGTAGGGTAAATCCATAATAAACACACCATGTTTGATGAAATGCCAAGGTGAATAAAGTGAGCTGTGAATTAGGAAATGCATACCTAAGAAATTCTGAATATTGCTAGGGCCTATGATAGTGTGTTTCCTGCTTTCCCTAAATGCTATGAATATTGAATTGCTCAATCTTTGATACTATATGTGTTGTGAAATTACCCAAATGTCATCTTTAAATTGGAATGCAAGTATGTACACGGTTCCCACGAGCACGGCATGCATGGCATGATTTATCGAGGTTTTCAAGAACATGGTTAGAGGTGGGACATATCCTAAGATATGTTTTACCTCGCTTTTCACAAGAAGACAAGAACCAACATTCCACGAGGGGTCTCCCCTCACTCACAAGTGCATATCATGAAGAAGGGTCTCCCTTCCCTCGCAAGTACATACATATCATGAAGAAGGGTCTCCCTTCCCTCGCAAGTGCATTGCATAAAGAAGGGTCTCCCTTCCCTCTCAAGGCATCTCACAAGTGCATCTCACAAGTTACATGATCACAAGCAAGCATGCATGACATGACATGACATACAAGAATCAAGCAAGATAGACAAGACAAGCTTTCAAGTACGAAAAGATATTTCAAGTCAAGTCAAGTGCACGATATTTTCAAGAGGTTTTATCGGCTTTCTACGAAATACAAGCATGATTATAAATTGTTTTGTTTCCTTGTATGGTATGAATTGTTTCCTTCTAATATATATATGAATTGTTTCTGATCTATGTATGCTATCTGTATGCTATAATTGTTGGTTAGTATTTAGTACCCGCTGAGTATTCCATGCTCAGCCGTACTTCTTATGTCGGCAGGTTCTGAGGGAGCCGCTGCACCATTTGATGTTTGTGCTCCTGGTCCATGGGTGGAGGAGGAGTACGTCGAGGAGCCTTTGGAGGAACCTCCAGTAGAGGGTTACCATTAGGTGGTTGTAGATTCTGAGTGGATTAGCTGTGGGTGAGATGAGAGATATACATTCATGTATTTTGGCGGGTCTGTCCGCACTTTCTTTTGGTTACTTTTGTATGAACTTGGAATTGCGTATGTATATACATAGAGGTTTGTTTAGACTTCCGCTGTGTCATGTTAGAGTATGTTTCCGCTGTTTATATCCTCTATTGTATATGCTCTGTGGGTTTTTGCAGGTTGATTTGTCAAGCAAGTCATGTAAGCCATGATTAGTCGTCCAAAGTTCACTCTAACTCCTAGGGTGGGTTTTGGGTCGCGACAGCAATGATGGGAGGAGATAATCCATTTCAAAATCGCAGGCTCAATGAAAACTAGAAATGGCATTGGTGCACAAAAATTATGCGATCCCAGACCTAATATCGTTATTAGGGGCAAAAAAGGAAAAAATTGTTACCAACTTCACAGGTATGAGTGAAAACCAAAAATGGCCTCATGCGCAAAAATTATGCAACCCCTAGACTTGGTCATTCCAAGGGCAAAAAAGAGAAAAGTTGATATAAGTTCGAGCAGAATATCCGGTAGAAGGCGACACCTCAAGTTCCAAAAGGGTATGAATCTTACCAGTCCCAGTAATCCATCTTTGGGTTCAGAGAAATGTGTCACTACCGTGATCCAAAGCTCTTGGTAAAACAAATAGCAATTCAACATATGGTGGGGAAGTCAGAATTGGTTTTCACTACTTCGCGCAATGTTTCTAAGTAGGTCAGGACCTCTTGTCATCATATTTTACTTCTTCAAGGGCAAGGGTTCGACTTGAAAAAAAAAAATTTGTCCATTTTTTATTTGGTTAGATCAACCTTGTCTTGACAATCACTCAAAGCATCAGCAAAGTTCGATTCAGACTCAATTCGAAGCAGCAGCCCAAGCAAGGGTGAGATCATCCTCAATTTCGCACCTTTAATTTCAACCTCAGAACCTTCAAATTTCAATCCTCTACTATCATTTCAAAATCGATCCCTCCTTTGAAGAGGCTAAAAGCAACACTTCAAAATCGATCCCTCCTGTGACAAGGCTAAAAGCAACACTTCAAAATCAATCCCTCCTGTAAAGAGGCTAAAAGCACATTTGATATGGCTGATATCGTCGAGCTTGTTGATATTCGCTTAAAATTGTTTGTTTTTCACGATTATTCTTTTAGCATTATCGCACTCTTTTACGTAAAACTTGCATTTTTACAAACTTTTCTACGTAAGAGTTCCCTCCATTGCATAACACACACATTTCTGGTAAAAATGGTATATTTGCATAGTTTAAACACATTTCTGAAAGTCTAGATACTGAGCCATTTCAATAAACTCTTATTACGTGTTTTAACTGTCTCAGGAACCCTAACTGGACAATTTTCAAGGACCGGAGGCCGTAGTTAAGCATCAAAGCCCATTACTGAAGACTAAAGAGCCAACAGGCTATACCAAGTAGATGCAGGCCAAGTATGGGCTAAGCCAAGAGATCACAATTACATAATGAGGCCTAGGGAGCTGAAGAGTCGATTTCCAAGAAAGAGGACTTGAGTAATAAAGATCACTATATAAGACAAAGGAGAAAAGTTTGCTTAGTTGGTGAAATCTATGGGAGTCTTGTTAGAGACCAGGGTTCAAAACCTCTTGCCATCATTTTCTCTTCTTTTTCTCTTTTATTTCTCAAAACCCTAATCTCTCTCTCCTAATCCTATTCGTCAACCTTAATCATCTTAGCCGTCCATCCGTACTTTTCAAAACCCTAGTTAGTTCAAAAACCCTAATCCCATCTCTTTTTCCTAAACCTAGCCACCCATCTCATTTTCTTTCAAAACCCTAATCCCCTTCCATTTCTTACTTTCTTTCCTAATTTCTCTCCCATCCTAACAACTCACTTTTCAAAAGTGAAACCCTAATTTCTCTTTTTCTCTACGAAATCCTAGCCGTCCATCTCATCACACCCTCTTTCTCTCCAAACCCTAACTATGATCCTATATAACCTACACCATCTCTTCCTCTAAAAAATGGTTCCTTCCCCCCTAACTTCTCTTCTCATCTCTCTCTCATTTCTCAATCCCTTTTCTCTCTCTCTCTCTCTCTCACACACCTCTCTCATCTTTCTCTCATCTCTCAAGTCCCCTCTCATCTCACGGCTTCTCAACCTCATCAAGGTGGACACATCTCTGGCAATCACCTACACCGGTGGGAGCAATACATTGTCACATTTGGCATTTTTTTTAAAGGTTGTTCTTGCATTAATTTTAATTAAAGGTTTGTAGTGACTTGTGGTTTAATTAATAAAAATTTTTAATGTTGGTTAGTTTGTGCTTATATATCATGCCTTTTAATTTATGTTATTTATTTCATTAGTAGATCTTGGTAATCTCTTTTAAAAAATTTGTTTTAAAAATCAATCCACCCTTCTCATCTCTCCACCATTTTAATCTTTTCTTTATTTTATTTTCTTTATTGCACTAACCTAACTAACCCCGAGTGAGGATTCGACATCCGACACAGGCCCTATACATTTCTCATATGTTTGCAGGTTTCGGATTAATTTAAGTGTTGAAATAGGGTGATTCGTTTCAACGACCGAAAAACCTTGTTTCAAATGGCGCCGTTGCCCTCGGGTGAAGGAAGTGCATAAAGAAAGAAGAAAAATTTTCGGAAAAAAAAAAAGCAAGGGATTTGGGATCCCCTTCTTCTCTTTCTTTTCTACTTGGTTACTTTTATTTTTATTTTTTTTTAAGCCTCGGATGGCCGAGTGCAACTTGTAATAATTTAGGACTTTCTACATCTTTTTCTTTTATTATTATTTTTAGATATGTGTTCAAGGGCTTAGCAACCCTTGAGCGAAAAAAAAAAAAACGGCAAAAAAAAAAGTGTTAGGTTTAGATTTACATTCTGTTTTTTTTAGGTGATTAGTATTTTGGGAATTATTACTTTTGGAGACTTTTCAAATAAGAATTTTGTTAATTTTAGGCATTTTCCCATATCTTTTAGAGATTTAGCATATGTTTTTGGAAATTTCTAATTTTCAAAAAATTTCTAAATCTTTATAGTGGAAAAAGTCTATCTTAACACAATTCTATTTTGGGAAGTTTGCCCTGATTTCACCAATTTAAATTGGAAGGTTTCCAAAACTTGAGGGAAAATTTAGAAATAGTAGTTCCCTACTTTAGGAAACTACTAAGTTTGAATTAAAACCCAAATTTGGAAATTAATTAATCTGCCTAATTAACTGAATGTTGTGTGCAACCCCTTAAAGGCAGCCACCTTCCAAAAATAATTCCCAATCACGTGACCTATATTTTATTGTGCACTAACTTGTGCGCAGGGAAGGAGTGTGAGTAGGGAGTACTAGCTCGAAGTGGGCCCAAGCCCATTACCCCTCCCTACCTCACGGAGGTGACCCGTGGCATAGCCCACGGGTAGGTACGTGTTCTATACCTCGCTTGAAAGCGATCCCGGGTGTTGATTGAGCATCTAGGTGGTGATTGTTTATTTGCTTTTGTACAACTTTTTCGAACTGCGTGGATGGCCGAAAAATACATTAATTAAATAGCAAACCCAGCTCTACTTGAAACTGGTGGGATTTCATCACCCACCTCATCACTCCAGCTGTGTGAACCCAAAAGCAATTTAATAAAATGAACCAAGATTTAGAGCCAAATTTAGCTCGGTATTCATAGGACCATCACAAAATCAGTGAATCCTTCATTTTTGAGTCGAATAAGACCACGAGCGCGGGTCCCTGTTTCCTAACATACCCACAGGTCCCTACTACTTTAGTATACTGAGCTCTTAAGTGGCCTCCTCAAAATCTTGTTGGTTAACTGTGCTTGTTGACTTAGGAACACAATCTAGCCCAAGTTATTCTTTCGGGAATACACTTGTCAAACTACTTGACTGATCCGGCTAGTCTGGGACGTACTTAAGCTTGCCATTGTGCAACACGTCTGTCTAGGCTACGGATTCTCTTGTAGTTAACTCGTGTTAGTACTGGAAGGTTAACTTGTAAGTGAAACCTTTGTGTTTTGTGCGCATCATATAGATTCACTCAGGTTAGTGACTCCTTTGGTAATTTTTTGCCAGCTCTAGGGCGTATTCTTCAAACATATGCCCAGTTAGGTTCGGCCCATCAACGTTTGATTCGATCTGAGAGTCATTCAAATCCGGGAATTAGCCTCAACTTCTTCACCTTCCTCATCCTCTCCATGGCAGCAGAAAGGCCTCTTATTGAGACTTATGCAAATTTCTATAGCCAAAGTTTCTATTGCCATGACTCCTATAACCCAAATTCCTATTGCCAAACTTATCATCCGGATACTTGGAATCATCATTCCAGTTTCTCTTGGGAGCAAGAGTCTGTTCCACAACAGCAACCATACCATAGCACATATCATTTTTGGGTTTAACCAATCCGATATACAGTATGATGGACAGTACACACAGTCGTTGTACCAGCAATTCACCCAAAATTCTTATTTTGATCAACAGAGCGCCCTCCCGACTCCTCAATCCTACAATGAGTATACATTGATGAGCTCTAATTTTGAATTGGTACCTGAGCTTCCCTTCTCTGCTCCTCCACAATCTACTCCTAAACTTGGTCTAAAAGACCTTCTCTCTCAGTTTATAACCAGGCAAGAACAAGCCCTTCAACGTCTAGAACAACGTCTGGATCAATTAGAAGCTGAGAGCGAGATAGGTAACTTCCCAAGCCAAACAATTCAAAATCCAATTGAACAGGAGATAGTTTTTGAAGTTGAATTACAGTCAAAGAACCAGAATTTTCAAGGAGAGATCCAAGCTGATATCGCCCTCTGTTCAGGTAAAACTATTGATATAGGAGTACCACCATCCTTGGTGCCCTCAAAAGCACCACCTTCTAACCTTAGATCAGAGAATCCCAATTTCACATTCAACTCTGATGCTTCTACGTCTGCACCCAAATCTGATATTTCTGTGCAGATACCTCAGGCTGAGGACAAGCCCATTTGTTCGTTGAAACCACCTTTCCAGAAAGGCTTGTCCAGAATAATCGGGACCAAAAAATTTTAGAGATCAAAGAAGTCTTGAAAAACTTACCAATCAATATCCCGTTCAAGTAGATTCCACACTATGCGAAGTTCCTCAAAGACTTATGCATAGTCAAGCTGTGTACACAAGCATCTAAGGATCCATTTCTAGTTGAAAAGGCCACTGTGTTCAAATTGAAGGATCCTGGAAGCCCTACCGTTCAGTGCATCATAACAAACGATTTCATCTGTACGATTTTGCTAGTCCTAGGAGCTAGTGTGCATCTCTTGAGTTTCTCAGTCTATCAACCGTTAGGCTTAAAGGACATACAACCTACAGGGGTTATTCCAAAGCCGCTGGTTGGTGTGGGTTGAGATCGATCTTATCGATCCTCTCTGTGAAGACTGATGACCTACTCAGTCTCTCTGTGTTTCCAACTTGTTTGGGGGTGCATTTATATACCCCCTTTGTGTCTGGCTGAAGACGTTAAACTTAGCGCTGTCGGAAAGGCAATTCCGAGATTCATGAGTAGCATGATTATCTTGCATATATTTTGGCACTATTTTTCAGGTTGTACGGGTCTCATTACTTTTGCAGATACCTACCAGTGTACAATTTCAGCCAAGCTGGTAATACCCTTCCTCAACTTTTGCATCTTGTAGTCCACAGTCATATCTTTTTGTCTCGGTCATAAGCACCGAAGACGGTGCTATCTTTTGTTTGGGGGTGGTATTTCCAAAACTCATGTTTTCCCTTTGAAAAAAAAAACAAAACAAAACAAAACAAAAAAAAACAAAAAAAAAAAATGTTTTCTTTTGCTAACTCTTTGGAGCTTTAGAGACTGTGAAAGCTTCCGGCCTGTCCCGTAGGCCGCCTAGGAGGTAGAACTCTGGGTTTTATGGGTAGGATATATAGGCTTATTTTCTTGTTATTAAAAAAAAAAAAAGGGAAAGAGAGAGTTTTTTTAGTACTTTCAAAAATGTTTTCAAGTAACTTTACAATGATGAGACCAAAACTAACCGTTAGTCTACTTATTGAAAGGGATATCATCTTTTGAAATACAAGTTAGCACTTAGTTCAGTACGACTTTGGATTGAGATGCTTAGAAAATTCAGATTCGGCACAAAATTGCACAAAATCAACATCAGAGTCATCCTAAGTTCAGATTCTCTAGAGATCCTAGAAGAATATTTGTGGAGACCTAACCCAGTGAGCTTTTGAGCATTTCATCATTTCAGAGGGTTATACAAAGATTCCGAGTCACAAGTTGACTCACAATTTCTTCCAGCCCACACATATTCCTTTGAGAGATCTCATTAATTCTTAATTTGATCATTAAACTTGGAATGACATCAAACATTGGGTCATTACAAAAGAACGTTCTCTATATCCATTCGAGACATTAGACATGATAGTGCAACCCTAGAAAATGATATAGGCCATGTTTGTAACCTGTCAGACTTTTTAGCTTACCTAACTTTTATATCTATAGAAAACCCTTTTGAGCCTTTAATGAAAACCTTTTCTTGTCAACCCATTAACCGAAAACCCAATCCAGATAAGAAATATGACTCGCGACCCTATTTCTGAGAATGATAAAAGAGTAAGTGGTTTGGGTACACCATGAAAGATTGAAATCAAGAAAGGAAAGAAAAACCAAGTGGGTTCGAACTGAAAAAGAAAATATGGAAAGCTGAAAAACAATATTGAGAAATCTCAAACAGATCAAAAATGAAAGAAGGAAAAGAAAAAGGAACTAGTGTTACTCCCTCAGGAAAAATTGTAAAGAATATTGAGATATCCTCTCAGAACTTTGAATCCCTATGTCCTTTTTTCCTAAACCGATCCCAAGCCTCAATACAACCTAGTAAAGTCCTACTTGATTCGGGTTAGCACAATCATAGGATGTAGAGAATGGAGAAATAGAAACTATAGAGTTTGATCTAACGTTCCGAGTGACATGATATTCCTATCATGAGATCTTCTTATTTTCTAATGTCCTCATTTCTAGACAATATATGTGATATTTGCCTGTTTTCATCAATATATCTCTTCACATATAACTTGAGAGAAAAGAAATAAAACCATTTCTGAGTGATTCACTTCTGAGTGGTATACAAGTGAGAATTGAGGTCAAGACATACAATCTTAGAGGTGATTAGAAAATCTCTATTGCCGGATAATGATGATATTGATCACACACACACACGCTGAAGCTGAGTTTTCTTGTGTTCAGTGTCCATCTGTATTCTTGCTGAAACTTACTGACTGAGTTCTAATTTGTAAATATTTTGTTACATCCTTGAAATAATTTGACAAACGGAGTTTTCTCTGAGTAAAGAGAAACAGTGTGTAGCATGTGTCAAACCCTTTCAAGCTCCATTTTTTCGCACTAATTGCCAAGGACTGGCAATATGCTGGTTGGGGGTTGTGATATTCGCTTAAAAGAGTTTGTTTTTCACGATTATCCTTTTAGCATTATCGCACTCTTTTACGTAAAACTTGCATTTTTACAAACTTTTCTACGTAAGAGTTCCCTCCATTGCATAACACACACATTTCTGGTAAAAATGGTATATTTGCATAGTTTAAACACATTTCTGAAAGTCTAGATACTGAGCCATTTCAATAAACTCTCATTACGTGTTTTAACTGTCTCAGGAACCCTAACTGGACAATTTTCAAGGACCGGAGGCCGTAGTTAAGCATCAAAGCCCATTACTGAAGACTAAAGAGCCAACAGGCTATACCAAGTAGATGCAGGCCAAGTATGGGCTAAGCCAAGAGATCACAATTACATAATGAGGCCTAGGGAGCTGAAGAGTCGATTTCCAAGAAAGAGGACTTGAGTAATAAAGATCACTATATAAGACAAAGGAGAAAAGCTTGCTTAGTTGGTGAAATCTATGCGAGTCTTGTTAGAGACCAGGGTTCAAAACCTCTTGCCATCATTTTCTCTTCTTTTTCTCTTTTATTTCTCAAAACCCTAATCTCTCTCTCCTAATCCTATTCGTCAACCTTAATCATCTTAGCCGTCCATCCTTACTTTTCAAAACCCTAGTTAGTTCAAAAACCCTAATCCCATCTCTTTTTCCTAAACCTAGCCACCCATCTCATTTTCTTTCAAAACCCTAATCCCCTTCCATTTCTTACTTTCTTTCCTAATTTCTCTCCCATCCTAACAACTCACTTTTCAAAAGTGAAACCCTAATTTCTCTTTTTCTCTACGAAATCCTAGCCGTCCATCTCATCACACCCTCTTTCTCTCCAAACCCTAACTATGATCCTATATAACCTACACCATCTCTTCCTCTAAAAAATGGTTGCTTCCCCCCTAACTTCTCTTCTCATCTCTCTCTCATTTCTCAATCTCTTTTCTCTCTCTCTCTCTCTCTCTCTCTCTCTCTCTCTCTCTCTCACCTCTCTCATCTTTCTCTAGTCTCTCAAGTCCCCTCTCATCTCACGGCTTCTCAACCTCATCAAGGTGGACACATCTCTGGCAATCACCTACACCGGTGGGAGCAATACATTGTCACATTTGGCATTTTTTTTAAAGGTTGTTCTTGCATTAATTTTAATTAAAGGTTTGTAGTGACTTGTGGTTTAATTAATAAAAAATTTTAATGTTGGTTAGTTTTTGCTTATATATCATGCCTTTTAATTTATGTTATTTATTTCATTAGTAGATATTGATAATCTCTTTAAAAAAAATTGTTTTAAAAATCAATCCACCCTTCTCATCTCTCCACCATTTTAATCTTTTCTTTATTTTATTTTCTTTATTGCACTAACCTAACTAACCCCGAGTGAGGATTCGACATCCGACACAAGCCCTATACATTTCTCATATGTTTGCAGGTTTCGGATTAATTTAAGTGTTGAAATAGGGTGATTCGTTTCAACGACCGAAAAACCTTGTTTCACTTGTCATCCACCCTTTCAATCCGGCCGACATCACCTCACTTGTCACCCACCCTTTTAATCCTGCTGACATCGCATCGCTTGTCATCCACCCTTTCAATCCGGCTGACATCGCCTCGCTTGTCATCCACCCTTTCAATCCGACTGACATCGCCTTGCTTGTCATCCACCATTTCAATCCGGCTGACATCACCTCGCTTTTCATCCGACTTTCAATCTGGTTGACATCGCCCCGCTTGTCATCCACCCTTGCAATCCGGTTGACATCACCCCGCTTGTCATCCACCCTTGCAATCCGGTTGACATCACCCCACTTGTCATCCACCCTTGTAATCCAGATGACATCGCCCCGCTTTTCATCCACCCTTACAATCCAATTGACATCGCCCCTCTTGTCATCCACCCTTACAATCCTGTTGACATCGCCCCGCTTGTCATCCACCCTTGCAATCCGGTTGACATCACCCTGCTTGTCATCCACCCTTACAATCCTATTGACATTGCCCCGCTTGTCATCCACCCTTACAATCCGATAGACATCGCCCCACTTGTCATCCACCTTTGCAATCCGGTTGACATCGCCCCGCTTGCCATCCACCCTTTCAATTCGGTTGACGTCGTAATATGTTGTCATCCACCCTTTCAATCTGACCGACATCGTAATGTGTTGCCATCCCTTTTTTTAAATACTCCAGATATGAGTATGCTTCTTTTTTCCCTCTGTAATGAGGCGAAGAGCTATCTCTCCTATATCTCAGATGTTTCATCATTAAATATGAACCATCCATTTCTCCTCTCTATCCCCCAGCAATTGAATAGGTTCTCACATCAACCTCGTCCTCTAGAATCCCATTTGTGGTAAGCAATCTAAGTATAATTTAACTTTTCTTTTTTTGACTCTTTTGTCTTCAAAATCACAAGTTTTTCTGCACGTGCAAAATTGAGGTCTTATAGTCTTTGTCGTTCACGTGCCCACACCCTCCGACAAAGAAAGGCAACTATAAGCACCCCAATTTTGCACCCCTCTAGTCTCTTTTTATACTTTTAAAAACTCTTTCAAAAACTCTCTTTTAAAACCCTCTTTCCACGTGCTTTGATTTTCAAAAAAATATCTTTAGGCAAAAAATGACCAAAATACCCTTGAAAAAGTGCTAAAAAGTTATTATTTGGTCTAAAATGGATTTAGAAATTTTTTGACGAATTTTGGCTATTTTTGGGAGCAAATTGGACTTAAAACGGTGAAAAATGACTAAAATGCTCTTATGGTGTAAAAAGACCAAAATGCCCCTAAAAAAGTGTTCAAAAGTTTTCATTTGGTCCAAAATGATTTTAGAATTTTTTTGATGAATTTTGACTATTTTTGGGATCAAATTGGAGTTAAAATGGTGGAAAATGACCAAAATACCCCTGTGGCATAAAAAGACCAAAATACCCCTAAAAAGTGTTCAAAATGTATCATTTTGTCCAAAATAATTTTACAAAATTTTTGGTTCAATTTTGACTATTTTCGGGCTCAAAACAGAAAATTGGCTTTTTGGCGAATCGAAGCGCAACACGTGGCATCAAAAATAAGTTTATTTGACCCTCAAATTGGGGCTCTACTTGAAGTAGCACCCAGACCCCATTTAGCCTATTTTTAGGAGGGCTCTACTTCAAGTAACGCCCAGCCTTTATTTAGCCCAATTTTAAGAGGGCTCTACTTCAAACAGTGCCCCTTTTGGGGCTCGTTCTTTTTGGGCGTGTCGGTAGGCCATTTCATAAAAATCTGGTTGGGGGCGCTACTTGAAGTAGCGCCCTCCAAATGTCGACCCGTTTTACCGCCTCACTGTTCCTTGCCACCTCACTATTCGGGGTTTTTATCCATAGGGGTGCTACTTCAAGTAGCGCCCCCCCCCCCCCCTGTTTTGAAAATCTATAAATACCTCACCCCCCCTCACTTCATTTCTCATCCATGCACTCGGATTCCCAGGAAATTCGATTGCGAATGGTCAATTCTCGGGACCCCTTTTCAAAAATCTATTCAGATTTCCCAAAAGCTAATTTTTCTCAAAACCCTATCTTGCTTTGTCTTTTAGTAGTTTAAGTTAGTTTAATCCCTTTTTAAAGTTGTTTTTTAATTATTTAACTACGTAGACTGCTTGCCTAGTCAAACCTCTGCCCAAATCCCAGTTCAAAACTAGCCTCGCCTAGTCGAACCTCTACCCAAATCCTGGTTCAAAACTAACCGTGTCTAAGTCGAACCTCTGCCCAAAAACCCTAGTTAATCCTGATTAAATCTCAGTTAACCCTAGTTAAACCCTGATTAAACCCTAGTTAAATCCTAGTTAATCCTGACCAAACCCCAGTTAACTCTAGTTAAACTCTGATTAAACCCTAGTTAATCCTGATCAAATCCCATTTAACCATGGTTAAATCCTAGTTAATCCTAATTAAACCCTAGTTAACTCTAGTTAAATCCTAGTTAAACCTAGTTAAGCCCTAGTTAACTCTAGTTAAACCCTAGTTAAACCCCAGTTAACCCTAGTTAAACCCTGGTTAAACCCTAGTTAAATCTCAATTAATCCTAGTTAAACCCTGTTTAAGCCCTAGTTAAATCCCAATTAACCCTAGTTAAACCCTAGTTAAATCCTAGTTAACCCAAGTTAAACCCTAGTTAAACCCTGGTTAAACCCTAGTTAAACTCTTATTAAACCCTAGTTGAACCCTAAGTCAACCAAACCGAACCTCAGCTAAACCCTCATCTAAACCTTGATTTAGTTTCACACCAGCAAAATCTACTCGCTCCTCAGCACGAGCTTAAAAGGCCACCTCGCTCCTCAAATAGGAGCAACATCCCTCAAACCTTTCAATCATCCACAACCCAGTCCAATCAAATCAAATCAAATCAAACCATCAACTCCAATCCGGAACTACGTGCGGATTGATTCCACTAATGGTGGATATGTAGGCAACCCTGATCAGGTTCAACTCCCCATAGGATAGAATCCCTATTCCGTTTCTACCCTGTTCATCTCAATTCATTTATTTTTTTTAATATTACATTTTTCAGCATATAGATCAAATTGCAAGTTTCTTTATGCTTTCCTTTATTTAATTCAGACTTAGGGAATAGGTAACCATCTTCGAATGGGAGTTTAGGGGTGCCTAACACCTTCCCCTAACTCAACTGAATCCCTTACCCTGACCTCTGACTTCCAGACTATGCCTTATCCAACAATTTCATGGACCTATTTCCCTTAGAATTAGATAGGTGGCGACTCACAACCCAATTGTAATTTATTGTTTTTCCTTATCGGATTTATCCTGATCGGGAAGGGGGGATTAAAATCTAGGTACTCACAGTAATAAGACAATTTCAATTAAAGATGTTGCTTAGGTTTAATTTTATACTTGAGATCATATGGGTGATTGGATAATTATTTTTATTAGTTGGTCTACAGGTCTATTGATTATTTATGGAGAAAATTTGATACTCTCTTTTCAGCATGCCTTTTTTATGTTGTTATATGGATATGGATATATATTGTCACAGGTCCAAGGTCTAATTGACCAACATGGGATTTTGGGGCATCACAAGTTTGTTTTCACTTCAATCTCTCACCGCGCCAATAGCGACGTTGCGAACGTAGACACCGACAATTCAGTCAATGCAATCTGGAATGTGGCAAGAGAAAGGGCCCTGTGGTGGACGGGGTGTTTCAGGACTAGCGTGAAATTGCCAGTGATTTAAATGCTGGGGTCGGTAGTTTTGGGGGAGTGGGTATTTATACTCCCTTGATATTAAGGTGTTGTCGAGCCACGTCTAAGGCCATGGCTGCAGCCTTTTGGAATAGGTTCCAGTGTGGGGTCGAGCCCCATTAGTGTTGGTTTTTGTGGTTGGTTTGAAGGTGGACTGGTTTGGGAAATGGGGCACTGAAGGGCTTTGTAAAGAACAAGTGATATTGGCTCTTGTATTGGCCTTCTTTAAAGGAATAGACTTTGAAGGAGAGCCCAAGTCTATCAATGACAATGTGCGTTTAGCCCATGTTTTGTTTTAGGAGTAGTAGCTGTTGTTGTAGAAGTAGAAAGGGAAAAGATCCTGAACATTTTTTTAGAAAAAATTATATTATTTAATTATTTGATAGGGCTTAGCCATTGGTCAAGGGGGGCTTTAAACTTATGAAAATTAAATATATTTTCTTATACAATATTCTTCAATTATTTAATAGGGGAAATCTATAAGGCAAGGAGACAGATGCTCTGTAAATAAAGAGAAACAATACCCATAGGATATAGTGTCAACGATTTCTTCTTCGCATTCCTAGATTCAAAATATTTCGTACCCACCTAATCATTCTCCAAAAATCTATCAACAATTATTAACATTTTCAATCTTTTTTTTTTTTAATGTTAAATATCACTCAAATAATTGCAATAACCTTATTATTATTTCTATTCTTAAAATACTTCTAAAAATTTGTAAGTAGTTCAACATGTGAGTATCTATATGGTAAAATTTTTTTATTTTGATAATCATATGGTAAATTATTAAAACATTTTACGTACAAAACAATTTTACTTGTATATATATATTACTGAAATTTATTGTGTTCAGAAGACAAGCCTGGCTTCGCCCGCTGTATTCTGGGATGAGCAGAAGAAAGAGAGAAGTATGGTATTCAAGAAACTATGCTTGAAGTTAGATGCTATGTCTGATTTCCACTTCACGCCATATAGAACATGTCTACACAAGAAAATGTCTTTGCTGTAGCAATAGCAATGGAAGAGATTGCACCTGTGGCCATCTCAGATGCAGCTATGCTGGCTCCCGGGTAAGTGTTTGCTGGCAAATGAGATATATTAAAGAAGAGGCAGAGAGGAAGCGGAAGAGGGCTAACAAGAAAAATAAATTTAAAGCTGAGACAGCTAAAAAGATGGCAAAGAAGAATCAAGAGTTCCTATGGGAGGTTTTAAATCCCAAAGAGCTCCCAAATCCCTTGACCTTAGACCATAGATGCAGGACCGTTATGGAATATAATATAATATATTTATTGAGTATAGATGGGCTGGCCTGGCTTGAGCCGGACCCTATATATATAAAGCCAAACCAACTAAAAAAGAGCAAGGCTTTGGCGTTATATATTTAACGGAGCCCAGCCCATTGACAGCCCTATTTACGAATGAGTAGCCAATTCACTATATTCTCAAAGAAAAATTACAACTCCAGCATTTTCACCTTGCAAAACCTAATACCATTCTAACTAAAGAATGTATATTTGTAAGTCTGGCCAAATATGAAAAAAGACCATTGTAATTACAAGATACTAGTGGGCTGCAAGTAATTAACCGTAGTTAAGAGTATAACCCTTAGGGTTCAACATTCTAACCTTGGGTAGTAAATTTAATTATTTTAACTCCATATCATTAATATTAACCACAATTAAGTAGGGTTAAAAGGGAGACGTGTTAACCCATGGGTGCAGTTGAACTCTTCCGGGAGTTCCATCGTGATTGGCTGTGATTTTATCTTAAAATAGATTGTATATGAGAAAGGGGTAGTTTGGGAATTAAGTAAACCATTATATGATTGTTTTGAATATAAGGGTAGTTTAGGAATTTATCAAAAATAAGGCTACCGTTTTGGTTTTGTAAGTCAACTAGATTTAGGGTAACTCAAAGGGTAGTTTGAGAATTTATAAAAAATCAGGCTACGGTGGTAGTTCAGGAATTTCCATTCTTGGGGGGAATTCTCATTATAGTAGAGATGGAAAAAAGATAACCCTAGATTACCCAAATATGCAGTCATTTTTTCATGATTTACTGGTACACCCTTAACCGAGTGCTTTCAGATAATTATCCAAATAAATGCATTTGGAAACGTTGAGAGACATAATTATGGGGGATGATCCACAACAATCCTTAGTTGTGCTATACATTTTTAGCACATACGAGGATGTTATGGTCCAACCTAATAATAATAAGGGTTTGCTAGACGTGCTGATGCAGACGCAATCACAATCAAAGACAACTATGTGCACAGCAAAAAAAGAAAAAACTTAATTGGGCAAGCATTGCTGAACAATCTGAGATTAATAATCTTAACTAAGGTTAGAAAAATTAATGAGGGAAACAAGCCCTTTCAAGCAAGGCATTTCCTCATTTTGGTGAGCGGTGCATAACGAAGCAATCTCCATAGTAAAAATGTGCAAGTTGTAATTTTCTCCTTAGTATTAGTATTGTTCCTATCCTTGTTTGTGACCCTCATTTATAAACAAGAATGCAAGTAGCAACACATTGATTCATTTTTCCTTGCAATCTGTGCACCCAGGTAAATGAAGATTTATTTCATCATCTTGATTAAGATATTATTCCCCAAGGTACAAGGCTTAGTATGGGAAGCTTGACCTAAAAAATGGGCAAGAATGTAGGGATAACAGCTTGAGATCCTAATCTCTTTGATATAACCAGATATTCGATGGTCAGGACTCCAGAAACCAGCATGTTAGCCTGGTGAACGGAGGAGAATAGGGAGTGTTCATAGTATGACATTATACAATAGTGAAATATTAGGATACCATTTTTAGCATTTTGCACAGATGTAACACATCACTGAAAATATTACAACGAAGAAAAAGGTTAACACGCGGCTGCAAACAATACATTGAGGAATCGACCAAAAAAGAAACAATACATTGAGTTAGGAGAGATAATTTAAGAGAGAAATGATAGGAATTAAGAGAGGTTTTATTAAATAGAGGAAATGGAGAGTTTACAACATTTAGGAATTGAAAGGGGTTTCAATCCTGCCATTACAAAATTTTAAAATTTAGATTATGACTTGTATCAGTTTAACAGCATACCTGGTTGGCCTCCCTCCTCCCCAACCTGGATTTGCAAGTGAAGACTAAAATTCTGATCTTTAAACTGAAAATAAAACACTTAATCTTGCACTTGTTATATAAGTGATAATTAAAATAATAAGTTACAACTTGTTTAATTCTCCAAGTCAGTTCAACAATATTTATGTATGGTTGAGCAACACCACTCAAACCAGGATTGCTGAGTAACCTGACCTGTAACCCAGAAAACATTATAAATGTAAGGAATCACTAGCTTCCACAAGGTGTAGGTTACCCTTCACATCATGCTTGCAGAGGCATCCTCACTGGCGTCTTCCTGTGAGAGCTGCTTCCCTGCCAATGTGACAGCGTGCTGTTCTAAGAACTCTCTGCTATTCATCTCTGTTAATCTGCATTAAGTAATGACTCTAAAGTCATTAGCTACAACCAAAGAATCAAATAACCACATCCACATTCACTACCTTTAATCAATAGAGAAAACCAAAATAATTCTCAAGCCACCTTTGACCTTTGTTGACTTGTGCAAATCTAGTTTTTAGCAGCATGAAGAGAGTGATGACATTAAGGTGCCCAAAAAGGTTAGGATGCATCAATATAATTGTAGTGCATAATGAAATTAGAATGTGTTCTATAGCAATGCAATACAATATGGAAATTAACTTGCACTGATTGTGTTGATAGAAATTTAGATTTTAATTAAATTTGGATGAGTACTTGTAATAGGAATAAAATGTGGGAACAAGTTCTTCCCATGGCACATGCATACTAACATGGGAGCTCAGATTCGATATTAGTGGTCTAACCTAGAAGACCTTATAGGAGAAAGTCAACCAAAATTAAACCATTCATTAATCTTTTAGAGTAAAAATATATTGTAAACATTCCTCCCAACCAGTCACCAAAAAAAAAAGAAGGATTTCACAGACCTTATCGGTGTGCTTCGTAAGGAATTTTAAGTTAGCCACTGAACCGATAAGTCAATATACCCAGTGAAATGTAACTCCTAGTAATTTTGGGAGCTAACTAACTCTGGGTTTCATTTAGAGAGTGCTGAACTCGCCCATGGAAGGCAGACATATCCATATTGCCTGAACTCATGGCTAACCCGAGTGCAGCCCTGTGTCTAGTGGTGTCATGCCACTTAAACTTTGTTACAACCCCCACCCCACCCCTAATGCGAGATCATTCAAATGGTGGGCCCACAACACCTTGCATTTTTGACACATTGACAGCATGGCAAGAAGATCCTGTCCTCCAGCCCTGTTTTATGTATCCACATGTCTACTGAGAAAGACAATTTCAAGTTCAGTATAATTTTATGAATCCATATACCAACGAGATGCTTTAATGGTAGAGCACCATACCTACTGATAGTGCGGTCCTTCGCAAATCCCAATTCATTATCCACACAAAGGTCAAAATCATCACTTTTCCTTGATCTCGAAGAGGTTCTAGGAGCAATGTGTTGGGCATCAGAGACCGTGACAATTCTTTCAAATAGCTGGGTTGGAGTCCCCTCAGCTGTACACAATAGTCTGCCCTTGTTTTCATACATTACCTGTAGCCACCATAAAGTCAAAAGCATCAGTCTGTCATGGCTTCTCATAACAAGAAGAACTGCATTTGGTCATCCAATAAACCTGTGTGAGAAATACCCCCAATATGAATTACGTGAAATAGATTTATAAGTTCTGTCTAAGGCGATTTCAAGATGTGGGAGTCTTAATCCATGGGTAGGTAAATCACATTTGTTTAATTGTAGAGAATTGATGCATAGTAACAGTTGCTCTTAGAAGACAAACACAGCGATCCCCACTCCCCAAACACATGGTTCTAGATTTGAACAATATGCCTTGGTATCACACATATCGTTTACGAATAGGGAATATCAAAACAATACCTCCATGAAAAAGGCATATCGAGCCGTATCAACCATGTGTTGATGCATATATATCAGTTCTGTCTAAGGCAATTTCAAGATGTGGGAGTCTTAATCCATGGGTAGGTAAGTCACATTTGCTTTAATTGTAGAGAATCAATGCATAGTAACAGTTGCTCTTGGAATACAAAACACAGCGATCCCTACTCCCCAAACACATGGTTCTAGATTTTGAACAATATGCCTTGGTATCACACATATCGTTTACAAATAGGGAATATCAAAACAATACCTCCATGTAAAAGGCATATCGAGCCGTATCAACCATGTGTTGATGCATATTGATCGATATCTTTTTTACTTTTTCTTTTTAGACTATATTGGTCATTTCAATGAGTATCGATTAATACACATGCGCCTTGTATCGTAGGCCTGTGAAACTGATACCTAAAACCATGCCGAGACATAGCCAAGATCCAGTCTGACAACCTAAGCACACAATGAAGCCAGATAAAAATGCAAGCCAAGATGTCTGCCATAAGGATGGATAGAGGAAACGAAGCAAAATTCTTTCCTACTTCCAAAAACATTAAGTAAGAAACTAATGCAATATTAGACTTGAAACAGCCAGGCTCATTGAGAAGAATTGGGACGGACATCAACTAGAGTGACAAACCGATATGCTGCTGTCCTATTGTGGAGCCCGAAAACTGGCACACCCTCCAATGCCAAAGTATGAAATTTCTCTGTAAATAAAAAAGAAAGCCAATTATATAAACAGTAGTAGGAGTATATGCATCATCTTATAAATTATGAATCCATAAAATTTTGAAGTAATGTGCACTTCGATTTTTTAGAATTGTGGCAAATAGTGTTACAAATCTCGTTCTCGGGTTTTTATTGGCCGAAGTTTTTCTTGGGAGATTTTCAAATCTGAATTTTTTTAGGTATTTCTCGTCTCTCAACAATGATTAAAAATATATATTAAAATTACAAAAAATAGTAATAAATATCATTAAATTATAAATTCATAAAATCAACAACAATGTGAGTAGGGATAGAGCGGGTTGTTCACTCCTCTATTACTAACCTCCTTGATGGTTGGCATAGGGATAGAGGTGTGGGAGCTTAGAAGGAGATTTGGGGATTTCTTCCTGGAGCCATCATATGGGAGATCTGGAAAGAACGCAACTGGAGAATCTTCGAAGACAGCTCATCAACCGTACCCAGTTTGTGTGCTCGAATCAGATTGTCAGTTTTGCAATGGGTAGGGTTATATAGGTCAAGGGAGGAAATCCAGGATATTCTGTATTAGGCATCTTAGTCGTTGAGGGGGTGTTTTGAGGTATTGTAGTAGGCCGGGATGGAGTTTACTAGCTTGTAAGCTGGATGGTCCTTTGTCTTTCTCTGTTCTCTTCTTGTTTGTTTAATAATATGAGGTATTGATAAATAAAAAAACAACAATGTGTATTTCTCACAATATTTTTAAAATATTGGCTAAATCTCGTGATATTTACGGGATTATATTTCTCGCGAGATTTTTAAAATATCGCCATAAAAACGGAGTTTTAAACTTTAAATGTTTTTCTCAATTTTTCTTTAGAGAAATTTGGTATTTCACGGGAGATTTGAAACAATGGTGGCAACAGATAGGGGTTTGGGACCCCACGTTTGGATGAGTCCTACTTAAAGAGAACCAATAGTCATAAGCAATAGACAATCCATAGTACTAAAACTTGGCGAGTGACTCAAAAACTCGGTCAGGTTTCGAGTCAACTCGACTCAGCTAGGTTTCAAGTCAACTCGGTTCTGAATAATCAGAGAAAACGCGGAAAGTAGGCAGAGTGGGTGGATTTATCGACTGACTCGGGCGGAGGCTTTAACGGGACACATGCATGATGGATTTTCTTCACTAAGTAATCACGACGAATTGTTATTACCCCTCTTTCAATATTCACAGCTGGTGGACACTTCCATAACTATCTATCATGGTTACCGATCAAAAAAAAAAAAACTAATCATATAATGGCCTACCACAAAACCCAAATGGGTGGCCTAGAACCAAGGTAGGCCTACTTGTAGTTATTATTAAGCATATCGACCACGGATCATTTTCTGTTTTATTCAAAACAAAAACCACAAAAAATAACCTCGCTTGAAGAAAAAGGTTCAGAAGAATTGTTTTTCTGGTCTGGCTGAAAAAAAATTGAAAATTATTATTGTCACAATGTTAGAGAAGCTTATCTTCTCTTATTGTTAGGGATAAATGGTGTTTAGTTGGGGGTTGTTTAAATCTCCATAATACTAGTTAGTTGATGATACTCTTTGAATATTAGATTTTATTTATTTTTAAATCTAGAGTTTTAATAGTACACACACATATATATATAAATAAATTATATATATCTTTCAAGTGCTGCCGAGAGTCTAGTGGTTTTTCGAGTTTCCAAGTTCTTGACCGGCTAACTTCCGAAGCGTTTCTCGAACACTGAAAAACAAAATTCAATCGATGGCATTCTTAAATCTGATCAGTGGAAAAATATATATGGTGAAGGTCCATAACAAGTTCTATTAAAAAGTTATATCAAGGTTCTAAATGTCGATATCACTCGACCTGTCGAGCCGCAGAAAAAAGATTTAGCGGAGATATTATCACTAGGATATACGTTATCGGTGATTTGTGTAATGGAAAAAACAATAGTACAAAACATCGAATTTGGCAGTGAAAATGAAAATATAACATAGAGGTTAAGACACCTTTGAGAATAAATAATAGTTAAAAAACAAAACAACACGGTACATAGGATTACAATGAGAAGAGAGCAAAGGATGTGCGCTGACCGAACGACGATAAATGTATGATTGTTTCATGTTCATTCATTCTCAATAAGATGTGCTTGCCTCCATGTTAATTTGTAACATAATAAATTTTATTCATTTGAAACAAATAGTAAACCCATTTCTGATTTCTCTCATTGATTCTCTCTTTTTTATGATTATTTCTGTTAATTTGTTTTAAAAACATGCAAACTATGAATGCACTTACAGTTACAGACAGTTTATATGTTTAAATTCTAAAACCAAGGATAGTGCTTACCCTAAAGGTTAAGCATATTAACAAAGTTAAAGGAAGGAATTTACATGTGAAACGTTATTTTTTTAATTTTAAAAATTAAAGTTCGATACCTGTAACTGTAAATGTTAGTGAATCCTAACCACAGTAAAGTGGAGTTAGAGGGGACCAACCCTTTAAACTTGGGTTACGATTCAATGTCCTTAGGACTTAAAGCTTAAAACTTTGACCTTAGTTTTAGAACCACCCCCACCCACAAATAATCACAAGGGGTTTTACAAACTTGTTCACCACGTGCAACGCTAGTTAAAGCACTAAAAGGTACCTTCCAAAAAAATATTAAAAGAATTAAGAGTCAGAGTAAGGTTTAGTTAAGGTAAAAACACTAAATAAAATATCAATGGGTGGTTAATAGCATTATCTAACTTAATTACTTAATGTGTAGGTCTGAGGTGTGTGTTTTGTTTAGAGTTTTTGGTATTTATCTCTTCAACCAAAAAAAAAAATGGGATGGGTGGTAATCGCATTACCTAAATTAAAAGTGTTGGTTTGAGGTAGAGGGTTATCTCTTAAAACAACAAAAAAAAGGGGGTGGTAATAGCATTACCCCGTAACACTTGAAAGTTAAACAGAGTAAAGTCATCTCATTTGCGGCATCTTCGTATTCATCAACAAAAGAAAGAGGAGGGGAGAAGGAGAATGAGAGGGAGAAGAGCGAGAACTGGTTTTGGCCGGTCGGCAACGGAAATTAGCTTGGGACGGCAAGCCGCCTATTGATGGCAAACGGTATGTAACCTAAACACCAAAAACCTAGTTTCGGCTATTCCTCCTCTCAGAATTGCTTTTTTTCTTGAGTTCTTATTTTTTTCACTTTTTCACTTCTCAATTTTCACGGGGTTCGATCGATTTTTATTTTGATGTCTCAATTGGAAATTATTGAGATTTAAAGAAAAAATATGCACGGATTTTTAATTTGTTTTTTTGTCTTTGGATGGATTCATGGATGTTGCTTGTAAATAGTTTTTGTGGTCGATATCGGTGGATAGCGACAATATATACGCCAAGATCGGCATTATCGGCAATAAATCCCCGATACAATGATAAAAAAATTTAAGTCATAAGAGTGTCGGCCAAGGGGAGATACCGATTAAATTATCGGTGATATTGACGTATTATAGATTTTTAGAACCTGATTAGATCATTATATTGGCTTGATTAGTATTTCTGTTTTTATTGTTTATTATTGTATTTTTTGGTATAACGAAGGTTGTCCCAACATGACAAGGAAGGCTAGGCCATTCAGATGCACCAATCATCACAAAAACCGCCGTGCATCGAGTAAGCAGGAGGAGTTGAACTCGGGCCTTGGGATATCTTCCCAAGACCCAATACCAACGAGCTAACCATGCGGGTATCATTGGCTTGAGCCTATGACCTAAGAAAATTCCTCATTTGGTCACAATGAATGGTTGGCTGTCCATGTTTGTGGTCATCGTTAGTTGTTATCATTCTATTAATGAAACATAATTACATCTATAGGCTCAGACAATAGACCATGTGGTTTCCTGAAGGAATAGAACATTTAGTGGTGACGCACGAACCCGCGCCTAGGGAATCACGTTCTGAGAGCGTGTCGTCGTCAATATAGGCCTAAGCGGAAGAATTTACCCGAAAAAAAAAATGCGGAAATTTAAAAATTTACCGATGCTCCCAAAAGGCAAATAATAACCTGTCATCACAATATCATCATACAAACAAGAGACCTGTATTATTACGTCAAGTTTTGTTTTACAAAAGTAGGCGCTCTATCACGCCATGGGTACAACTTTACAAGCTTACAAAAATATCCGATAGGACTTTTCACTTTAATGGTCAGCAGCTCACGATCTGCGACACAAAAAAGTCAGTGAGCTATGAAGCCCAATAAAACCACAATCCTTTAAATATTTTCCCACAGATAAACAGCTCACTAATGGATATAATAAGCGACAGTTCAATTTGCAGGTTAAGTAAAAATAAAAGTATTCTAATAATGTGACCCAAGGTCATTAGGGTGAGTCACCCTACAAGGTTCCGACCTCCATTACTTCTAATTAGGAGTTCAGTTATGGCAATGTATCTATTGTTTTTTTACCAAATGATCGTTTCGATAAGCAATCGTTTCATTTCGGTCCTAAGACTCTGTTAATGGGCCACAACCCACAACTGTTAGCTTACGTCTCTCACATCATCAACCATAATACATTGAGTCATTTAGGACTCAACACACGCGTTCCGGCCTTTCACTCGCCCCGAACATGAAAAAACCTTGGGTATACAACCCATAACTAACCTGAATCCGACGATTCCATACCGAAACTAATGAGACACTAATTCAAAAAATAAACCAACTCTGAGTAATCAACTCAGACCACTTCGTATATGAAGCTAAACATCCAACATGGCATTCACCAATAAGGACATACGTTTCAAATTCAATTGACTGGAACCATTTCAATGTATAGAAGTGGGCAATAGCACTGGGTTAGTTATGAAGGAAAACACAGAAAAAACTGCCTACCGTAGCTTCTGGATAGTTACGGAGGGTGATTAGTTTGTGAGCTGGGAACGCCGAAATCTATACCAATACGTACCTCTACTGACGTCCCACAAAGAAGGGACCCGATAGCAACGGTCCGAAATCTTTTAAC